>VDFB02160272.1:0-23974 GCA_007258455.2 Sequoia sempervirens | reverse complement strand
GGGATCGGGAATGCTCTGTTGTGTTGGTTTTTAGAGGAAACTCTAGCTCTTCTAGGCCCAAGGTAGGATAGAGATCATGATGCTATAGGTGAGCAGCAACAACCTTCGCAATCAAGGCAACAAAATTCTCAATCCCAACATGATAGAAGTTGGAAGCAGAAGAAGAGAGATCGGAGTAGGATACGATCGCATCGTAATCATTGCAATCAGACTGCACAAAGATCTCAGTCAGTGTTCAGTGGTGGTGGTCTTCCATGACCTAGTGTCTCTCCAAGTGTTCGGGGATTCAGTAGAGGGACATGATATTTCACTTGTGGTCAGCAAGTGCCTCCTCAAAGTGGGCAGTATCAGAGTTCACAATCTACCTTTAGGGGTGGTGTTTAGTAGTTGAGTGCACATTCTGGAGGTAGAGGTTATGGCAGAGGTATTGGGTGTTTTGCATGTGGCTAGTAGGGTCATATTGCTAGAATATGTCCCAATAGGGGCACATCTAGGTTTTGTCAGGGACCAGTGGCATCTGAGCCAATAGTAAGTGATGCTGGTAGATCGCATAGGGCATTTACTACAGTGGATAGCCATCAGGCTGAGCATCTGGGTGTAGTTCATCCTTCAGTTTTAAGAGTTGATCCTCGCAGATTGAGGTTTTGAGTAGGTTAGGGTTTAGTTGGTTTGGAGGGAGTTCTATCCCTACTTTTTTTGCATCCTTCTAGGAGTAAGCCTAAACCTAGGGGGGGAGGATGTAGCACCCCTCCATTTTTATCTTTTGATCGACCAGTGTTTTTCTATGTATGCTTCATTTCTATTAGTACTTTGACTTTGATACTTTGTTACTTTTGACTGCTATCTATTAAGCGATGTAAACATTATATTTTGATGTAATGGTATTTTATTTAGATGTTATCATTATGGCATGTTTTGAATTAGCGTAGCCAATGTTTAATTAAAAATTCCTTATGCTTTAATTATATTCTTGTTGTTAGACATATTAGTTTTAAATTTTGTATTAGTGAAGAGGACGGGATTGTATCACTCGCTTGCGAGCGCCCTACGATTCTGAGATTTCCACTTCACGGTGTGTTTTACTATATATATATATTTGCATGTTTGATATGCTCTTTGCTCATAGGTTGATTGGTATAGGACATCGACTCCACCTGATTTCACAGGTTTGAGCATGTCCATTGACCAACGGTAATCGATTGGGAGATAGTAGCTAGGTTTTCCATGCCAATTCATCACCCTAGTCATAGTTTGTCATCAGGTTTGGCGGTTTTGATTTGGTTCATTCTCCTTGTTTAATTATTTAATTTCATTGTTTAAAGGTTAGTAAATGGCAGGTGTAGTGAAAATGGTGATTAATCATATCTAGATATAATGTGGAGATGTTATTTATTTCATTGATTAATTTGTTTTAATTAATAAAATTATTTTTAGTTTATTGATTAACTAGGTTAATGGTGATAAATTAAATGAAGAAGTTGTTTGGCATTATTGCATATTATGATTCAAATTTAAACAAAAAATGGATATCATATTGAGATTTAATTAAATTATAATTAAAAATAAAAAAAAAAATGTGGTTTTAAATTTGATAAAATAAATTCTTTGCAAACTTTGAAATTCTTTGTTTTAAATGAAATTTTGAAAAAGCATGAAATATCATTTTTGGAATTAAAATTGTTTTGAAATTTAAAAATGAAAATATCCTCCAAATGTTCAATAAATTTAGTGGGTGGGATATTTTAGGGATTTGACCAAAAATTTGGGGAAAGCTCTTTGTAAGGAAATGAAATTTCATTTTGTTTTTTAAAAAAAAATTGAATTTGGTGGGGAGTTTTGTTGTGGCTTGATTGGGATTCTAGAAGAAGAAGATTGAAATTCTTGGTGGGCTAGAAAAAGATCTGAAAGCACCATTTGAATCCTTCTATCCGTGGAGAAAAAAACCAGGTTCCTTCTTTATTTATGTTTTCATTTTGAAATAAGTTTCAAATTTTCATTATGTTGTTGGAAAAATCTTTAAAAATGCTATTTAGATTCAATGAAAACCCATGTGAGATGGTTTCAAAACATTCAAACTTCTATTGGATTTAGGAAAGAAAATCAAAACAAGAATTACACAATGAAAAATAGGAAGAAAACCAAAAGAAATTTGTTTATCAAACTAAAATTTGAACCAGTCATGGTGTTGCCAAATTTATTTTGTTATTGCAAAATTTTGTTGTTCACTTGCACAATATGACTGGAAATGAAAATGAAATGAAAATTTTGTTCTGATATAATTTATAAATGTATTTTTATTTTATTTTTGTTCTGGGAAAAAAATTGGGTTTTGAAAAAAAAAATGAAATATACATTTGTAAATTATATCAGAACAAAATTTTCATTTCATTTTCATTTCCAGTCATATTGTGCAAGTGAACAACAAAATTTTGCAATAACAAAATAAATTTGGCAACACCGTGACTAGTTCAAATTTCAGTTTGATAAACAAATTTCTTTTGGTTTTCTTCCTATTTTTTCATTGTGTAATTCTTGTTTTGATTTTCTTTCCTAAATCCAACAGAAGTTTGAAAGTTTTGAAACCATCTCACATGGGTTTTCATTGAATCTAAATATCATTTTTAAAGATTTTTCCAACATCATAATGAAAATTTGAAACTTATTTCAAAATGAAAACAAAAATAAAGAAGGAACCTGGTTTTTTTCTCCACAGATAGAAGGATTCAAATGGTACTTTCAGATCTTTTTCCAGCCCACCAAGAATTTCAATCTTCTTTTTCCAGAATCCAAATCAAGCCACAACAAAACTCCCCACCAAATTCAAAAATTAAAAAAAACCAAAATGAAATTTCATTTCCTTACAAGAGCTTTCCCCAAATTTTTGGTCAAACCCCTAAAATATCCCACCCACTAAATTTATTGAACATTTGGAGGATATTTTCATTTTTTCATTTTAAAACAATTTTACTTCCAAAAATGATATTTCATGCTTTTTCAAAATTTCATTTAAAACAAAGAATTTTAAAGTTTGCAAAGAATTTATTTTATCCAAAAATTTAAAACACATGTTTTTATTTTAATTATAATTTAACTTTAAATCTCCAACATGATTTCCATTTTCATTTTAAATTTGAATCATAATATGCAATAATGCCAAACAACTTCTTCATTTAATTTATTACCATTAACCTAGTTAATCAATAAACTAAAAATAATTTTATTAATTAAAACAAATTAATCAATGAAATAAATAACATCTCCACATTATATCTAGATATGATTAATCACCATTTTCACTACACCCGCCATTTACTAACCTTTAAACAATGAAATTAAATAATTAAACAAGGAGGAATGAACCAAATCAAAACCGCTAAACCCGATGACAAACTATGACTAGGGTGATGACTTGGCACAGAAAACCTAGCTACTATCTCCCAATCGATTACCGTTGGTCAATGGACATGCTCAAACTTGTGAAATTAGGTGGAGTCGATGTCTTGTACCTGTCAACCTGCAAGCAAAGAGCATATCGAATGTGCAAATATATATATAGTAAAACACACCATGAAGTGGAAATCTCAGAATCATAGGGTGCTCGTAAGTGAGTGATACAATCTCGTCCCCTTCACCAATACAGACTTTAAAACTGATGAGTCTAACAACAACAATATAATTAAAGCATAAGGCATTTTTAATTAAACATTGGCTACGCTAATTCAAAACATGCCATAATGATTTAACATCTAAATAAAATACCATCACATCAAAATATAATGTTTACATCGCTTAACAGATAGCGGTCAAAAATAACCAAGTATCAAAGTCAAAGTGCTAATAGAAATGAAGCATACATAGAAAAACACTGATCGATCAAAAGAGCAAAATGGAGGGGTGCTACACTGATACCAAGTGTAAAACCCTGCATTGTAACCTAGAGGACGATGCAACACTGCAGAAGCACAACTAATTTTTTTCGTAAAAAGAGTAATAATAACAAATAAACTAATCTACTCTAAACACATACATCCTCTATGCCATGCAATGTGCGTCTACATGTGAATCACAAAACTTACAAAATTAATCTAACCATAGCATATGAATTATCTCATTATAACAACATACATCAAAGAATTAACCCATTGCATAATAAATCTAAACATTGAAATGTAATGAACATATTTCCACAGATACAACACCACATAAAACGATATATACAATTTAGTCCCATAATGAATAGTTCATACATAAAGTTACAATTACAAAACACATGGATCCTCCTTGATTACAAATGAGGAATAAAAATACATAGTGTCCAATTGATACAATGTACATAAGAGTAGTAACATATCCATAGAACACACAAACTCCTTGAACTAGAAGATCCCGCCATCACAAACAAGAAGAGAAAGCCCAATAGTGTAAGGTGAATGATCCACCCAGCCATGTGGTACCCGTAGGCCCAAACCCCATGCTAGGAGATAGTAAATTTAAGGTAACCAAGACAAACCTACTACCTCTAGACACAAGAAATATATAAAACAACATTGTACTAGTAAACACAAAGAATAAGGTTGCATTGCTTCTAGAACCACTTAATCAAGTACACCCACTATATAATACAAACCAATTGTTGTCATAGGAGGAGTGTCATCACAAAGGTTGCATTGGTTATCCTAAGGAGATCTTCCTAGGTCCCAGCCCCCATCCTGGGTTATCCTAGTAACCTCTCACAAACTCCGGCCCCACATGCACACCAGCGCGGAATTGATTATCTTTCGAGAAGATAAGACAATGATCTTGCCATTCCAGGCCTTCCCAACTCATCTCAAGTCTATCACAAGCCCTTGAGCCAATGAGAAAGGATAAATTATCAAGTTAAATGTATTAAGCTACCCTTTTCCCCTAATATAGGTTATTTAATTTCCATTGATTAAACTAACTCTCACACGAGTTGTCCTGGTACCACTTTGTGTGTTGGCCCCCGTTGAAAGCCACTCCCTAATTGACAACACAATATACTTATCCACAACCCAAGGGTAGACAGTGCACTAAAATTGATAATAAATAACCACCACATCTCAAGAGGTAACACATCCCTACAGATGTCAAATACTAAATCCCAAATCCGTGCACTACCCAAGGAAATCTCAAAGGGTAAACTAAAGATACAACAACCCTTTCACAATTTACAATCTCTAAAAGACTTACATTTTCACAATAACAAATATTCCCCCAATTCACAATTAAAAAAGGACATGTAATTAAAGAAAACAACTCATGTAATTAAAAGCACTACCATTTGGATTTCCTAAATCCAATAGATCAATATCTCATATTTAAAATACATCATTTAACCATAATTCCAATTAATAAATCAACAACCAAATAAACTAAATGTTTAACTTTCAGTTTCACAACTACTCATAACAATTAACTCAATTTCTCAATTAAAATAATCAATCATTTACATTTAACTAATCCTGCTTGCATGCACCTATTGTAATAACAATCTTTAAATAAATAAATATATTTAATATGTATATTTAAAATTAATATAATTATATATATACATATAAAAATATATTATTTAATTATAAAATCAATTATACTTTAAAAGAAAATCATTTCATTTAAAACAAATTTCATTTTCCTTTTAAATAAATATATATATATAATTAGTTATATTTAAATAAACATAACTATATAAATTCAATATATAATATATATTATACATAATATATATTATATATTAAATAAAAGCAATTTAAAAAAAACTATTAATAACAGTGGGGTCGATGGATGTTGCAGTCGAACCCTTATAGTGGGGGCTGATAGTGCTGGCCACGCCCGGGCTACCTGTGAAGGCAACATTGGGCACTGCCCTCACTGTCGCCTCCCATGTGGAGAGTGACGACTATGGGGGTAGCTTCCCCCATCCCTCTATAACTTTAAATTTTTTCATAAAAAATCCTGTGATTAAAATAAATCGCGCACAACAATTTTCTCAGTCTGGTTCCTCAATAGAAAAAATTACCAAAAGGTTAAACAATAATATATATATATATATATATTGGAAAATATATATACATATACAAATATATATATATATATAAATTTAAGCCAAATTTCTTACAGGAGGATAAATTATTGTCTCAAGCTTTTTATAGGAAATAAGTGACAAATTTTACAGAGGTTTTCTAAATAATCAGATACTTTCCTTTGAATTTTCTATTGTGTTAAAAAAATCATTCCCTATAGAGATCTAAATCTTTCACAGCAATTTACCATTTCTATAGAGAATATTTAAATAATCTTAACACAAAGGATTACAATTTTCTACAATTTCGATTGAATCTCAACAAAGGTTCAACAATTTAACTTTAATTTCATTTTAGGATAAATCCATTTCTAAAACTCAATTTAAACAGAGGATCTAAAATATATTTTCTACAAAGGCTGTAAATATTCACGACAATCTTTTTAAAACCAAAAGCTTCTACAATTAATGAAATCCTCTTCTATAGGAAACCTTTCCAATTTGCAAAACAATAATAATTTAAATAACCTTTTCAATTTAAATTCACAAAACAATAAAGAACCTATTCTAGAAAACTGTTGGGGTATGTGCAGGATCATCATGGAAAAAACAGGCCCTTAAGTGTCGAAAAATTCAAAAAAATCAAAGTTAGGAAACTTGACGTAAAAATTTGAATAAGTTATCTATATTATTTCAAAAATATGTAAGAATAGAATATGTAGAAAATTTAATGTAGTTTCTAAACTACTAGATTTTTTAAAAATATATATATTTGGTGCAAATTTGAAATTTCAATGTAGTAGTACTTAAATTTCAAGGAAAAAATAAGAAGTAGGTGTCTATATGACCACCCTAGCCACAATAAAATGTTAATGATTTTTTTATAATATTTTAGATATAAGTAGAGGACTCATGTCCAGATGTGATGCATATTTTTTTGTAATTTTTTTTCAAGTAAATATTTAATTATGAGTTTTGTATTACAACTTTTAAAACATATAAAAAATCGTATGTCTGACCACCTTAACTTGGTCAAAACTTCATTAAATTTATTTTTTATTTTTCTAATCCTATAGTATGTGAAGCATAAATTGTGACACATGTTTCAGATTCAAAAAATGTGATTCCGTTTGAAAGCTATAGATGTTTTTCAATCAGCCTATAGATCAAGACTTTAGTAGTAATTCAAATAGAAAATGAATAATAATTATTTATTAAATTCAAAGTAAAGCATAATTTATATTTGTGGAAAGCTAAGAATATCCTTGAAAAATCCTTTTCGTTTCGTCAATTTTGGGTTAAAAAAAGTCATCAACCACATACCCTACACATAACTATAATATCGCCACTTTTTGGCTCGTCATGATCCTGCACATACCCATTGATTTGAAGTTTGATGTAGAGATTTCCTTTAATCTCCAACTTTGCTAAAGCTTCCTCCAAGAGAATTGTCACTTCCCCGAGAACAGAAAATAATCCAAAACCAAGAATGCAACAAAACTAGATTCCCTAAACTTATCAAAGAACTTCTAATTTATTCAAATCCCCAAAATCTCAAAAAAACTCAGCCCCTTTTCAACATCGTCTCTTTCTCCCGTGAAAATAATTTCCTTCCTTTCAATTTTCAATAATTCTCTCTGGGAATCAATTTACAACTACAATAATAAAAATCTTCTAACTTCCAGTTACCAACAAATATCTTTTCTTCAGCAACCACAGATATTTCCAAAGATCTTTTTAAAAAATATTATGCATTTGGAATTTAAATAATTTATTTATTTCAAATCAAATTTAAATCTAATAATAATGTTGGTATTGGCATGGTGTAATGGTTTATCAGTGGCATTGTTCTTGCCACCAAGGTTCAAACCCCGTTGGGGTGAAATTGTTGAATGGTTGTATCGAGTTCATAGCTTCCGTCAAAAGCGTTTACCCCTTGAATTAAAAAAAATCTAATAATAATAAAATTACTTTATAACATAAATTAAATTAAATAAATTTATCAATTATAAAGCCTCTACATCAATAATCCTGATTAATTAAATACCCAAACATAACATTTAAATTAATCCTCCCAATTAAACTTTGCACAACAAATAAAATAACAAGGCAACCGTTGATAAAGAATATGACCAATACATGGACTAACGACACACTGTACTAGGGTAAAGGTTGGACTAGGTTAACCCATTACTATCTCCCAATCGACATTACTGTTGGGTAGTGGACACGCTCATACCTGTGAATCTAGGTGAAGTCATCGTCCTGTACCTACAAACCTACAAACAAAGCATATGACGTACATGTATCCAGATAATAAATCATACACACCATGAAGAGAGGATCGTGGAAATCATAGGGTACTCGCAAGCAAGTGATACAATATCATTCTCTTCACCAATACAATGTCACATCAACTAACAAGATAAAATATCAATTAAATAACAATGAGCATATATAGCAATATCATCTCAACTAAACATCTATGCAAACATAAAGCATGTCAAACATAATCACCATGCATATAGTGTATCATCACATCAATATAGGTCTATCATCACTCCACTATCAGCGATCGAATAATAATAACATAAAATATGGTCTAACAAAGTATCTAAGTTGTTAAAGAAAACATAACAAAGCGGAGGGGTGTCACAGATAATCAAAATAAGACTCAAGACAATGGAAGACAATTAAGAAATTAAAGAAGCAGTGCTGGAAGACCTTCCATTAGACAACAAAATTCTCAAAAGTACCCATATTTCAATGGTATTTTTTTAATGCAAAAAATTTGTACATAAGACAATAGAATGTAGGGGTATAATGAATAAGAATGGTGAATCCTTCTTTGGAAAATGTTTTGCATGCAATAAATTTGGACATAGAGTTGTTGAATGTAGAAGTCAGATGATGAATAGATATAATACTGGGAAAATGTCTCAAATTTTTAGTGGTTACTACTATACATGCAATTTTTTTGGACACAAAGCTAACTAGTGCAGATCAAGGATGAATAGAAGTCAGAAAAGTGTTGTGTGATACTTTTCCAACAATCTTGGACATATTTAAAGATTTTTCAAAAGAGAAAATAGAAGACAGTCTAATCTGGTAAAGAGGAATGAACCTGTGAAGAAAGTTTATCTTACTGAGGTTAAGAAGGAAATGGACAAGATATAGAGAAATAAAGAGGAATCTAAGAACAAAGATGAATCAGGAACTTCAAATGAATATGTGTCTGAGCCCTTTGGTGTAGATAATTCACTTGGAAATTAAACCTAGGGGTTAGTGCAAGATCATGAGGGGCCAAACTAGGCCCTTAAGTGGCAATCAAATTTAGAAAAATAGAGTTAGGCAATTTGAGATAAAAAAATTTAATAATCTACTAACATAATTTAAAAAATATGTAAGAACATAATTTGTAGCAAATTGAATGCAGTTTCTAAGATACTATGTTTTTTTTAGAAAATAGTAAATCTATTTGGTGAAAGTTTAAAATTTCAATGTAGTAGTACTAAATTTTCAAGAAAAAATAAAAAAGCAGGTGTATGTCTGACCAACCTAAGTACAAGAAAAAAATAATATATTTTTTGAAAGTTTCAATATAAGTAGAGGACACATGCCCAAATGTGCTGCATTTTTTTCGTACATTTTTTGAAAGTAAATAATTGATTATGAATTTTTTATTAAAATAATTTAAAAATATTAAAACTTGTTTGTTTGACCACCATAACTTGGTCAAAAGTTTATGAAATTCATTTTTTTATTTTTTTTATTTTATAGTATGGGAAGCATAGAAAGTGTTGCATTTTTTGGATTCAAAAAATGTGAAATTCTTTAAGAGTTATAGATATTTTTCAATAAGCCTATAAATCATGACTTTAGTCACAATGTATGTATAAAATCAATAGTAATTATCTATTTAATTCCAAATAAGGCATATCTTATATTTTTTGAAAGTTGACAATTTTCTCAATAAACCCTTTTTGTTTCATTAAATTCGTATAAAGAAAAAGTTGTTAGCCACTTTTTTGCCATATCACCACTTTTTGGACCCCATGATCCTACACTCACCCCTAGGAATGAGCTTAGGGGGAGAAAAAAAAAATCTAATAGAACCCTAGAAATATGAGGTGTCAAGACATGGCATGAAGATATATCATGGAAGAGGAATTTTTGAAGCTATAGAAGAAAGTTGTGGAAAAATATATTTCAATATTGTGTCAATTTGTAGAGCATGAAAAAATGTTTGTGCACACATTTTCTTTGAAACATCATCTTTTCATTCTAAAGCATTTATTGTAGGGGTTAGGTGAAATTGGAGAGTTAAATACGTATGTGTGATGGAAAAATCATTTATCCAAAGGCATTCAAAGAAGAGATGAAGAAGAAATAAGTGTGGAAGGGTTTGAAGCTACATCATCCAGAAGATAAGAATCAAGACCCTGTTTTGCTGAGCTATTTAAGAGGTATTTTTACAAATTCTACACATTCTTTTGTCTTCCAAGATAATTCTCTAAAAGAAATTTAAATATAATAGAATTACCAAAAGTCGTAGACAATTCAAAAAGACCACAACTAGTGCTTAAGAGGCATTCTGCTAAAGTATTCTTGGATGATCCCTTGGGCGCATTCTCTCGCACTCTTATTGGAGTTATAGCTACTAAAGATATTAAAGCATATATTCATGGGGAAATTGAATAAGTATCATCTAGTAGGTTATCAATTCTATGGATAAATGAGTTGGGAGAAGATGATTATGCCCTAATTTACCTAAGTACAAAACCATAAGTGAAAAGAGGTTGGATGTTTAGTGAAAGTTTCCAAATTTTGAAAATCAAGAGAAGTACGTAAGAATGGTATTGAGTAGAATTCACAACCAATCCATATGGATTGAAAACCATCATTCAATAACAAAGGAAGCAATTAGGGATGTAACTAGTTTATGGTCCACCAGACCAATTCTTGATCAGAAGATAGTTGATACAAAGGATATAATGGAGAAAATAGGTACTACTCTTGATCAAAAGGAATTCGTAGTGAACTCTATTAAAAACCTGATGGTTAGATTTGTAGTTGTGTAGCTTATTGGTCAGAAAATTTACTGGTCAAACAGTGTAAGCTTTGTCTCTCCTATTGTAGTTCATATGACCCTTGATATGATTGAAAGCAATGCTGAATACGACCTTTGTGAGTTCCTTTGACAACAATTAATGAAGAACCTAAGATACATTAATAAAAAGTAAAAGTGTACATTTCTATATTGAACCCTAGTAATTTACCTATTGCTTTACTTCTTGAAAGAAGTATTACTAGTTGGACAAGTAAATTGGATAAATGTTGAACCAATTGCACATCAAATAGAAAAGTACATGAAAAACCTTGGAAGTATGGATGCTCAACAAGATGTTGTTGCAACATTCTTTGAAGTATTTCAAAACAAGATGAATAAGAGAATTAGGATTCCCAGAGAAGTGGTGAAAAGATATTCAAAAGACATTATCTTTCTTGTCTGTATTTTTTTTATTGAAGCCATTAAACCTAGAACCATTTGGATCTTAGAATTGGATTATGAAGTTTCAGAAGATGAAATAGTTAGCTATGCAAAATCCCTTCTAATCAGTCTTGAAAATACTAGTAGAATAGAGGTAATTGTAGAGGCCTCTGGTAGGTCTAGGAGAGCTAGTAAAAAGAGAAAATTCATAGACAATCCCCTGGTTGTTGGTAGAATCAAACAAGAAATTGTTGTTATTGAAAGAGTTCATGATGTTCAACATAAGCATGAGATCATTGTTAGGAATATTGATGTACAAAGTTTGGATGAAACAATAAAATCGCTACAAGAGGTAATCCCTAGTGCAAGTGTTCATGTTTCATTATCTACTATAGAAAATCTCAATCTCTTGGTCAAATCCTTTAAAGAATATGTCTCTAGATTGAAAAGTCAAATAGAAGCTGAAATTAAGACATGGTTTGTAAGAAAGAATTTGATGAATATCTCAAGAAAATGTACAAAAGCACATCAAAAGGTTAAAAAATGCTTGAGAGAAGTGCAATACTATATAGAAAAAGCAAGGAATTGACTGTCATACTACATGAAATGGCCAAAAAACACTTGAAGTATTAAGGATGAAATGAGTACAATTGAGACTTAGATAAACATTATTGCATATTCTTGTGATCTAGTGAAAGAAAAGGACGATCAATCTTGGATCTCTATAATGGAGTTTCATGAAAAATTCTTCACCCTATAGAGTCAAAGAGATGAAGTGATCAAGAAAATTATAAAGTTAAGGGACTTAGTAAAGATAAAGTATATATCAGTCTCAAGTTCTCTTAGTAGTACTAACAAGCTCTCAAAGATAAAGCTTGATCCCAATACTCTAGAATAAGGAGAAGAGACTCTAATGAAACTCACACTTCTATACAAGATAGTTATTGCATCAAAGACATAGTGGGAAGAAGGAAAGTTAGAGTGGAAAGACACTTTTCAAAAACTTCAATTTTCTGCATCGTTGGATTAACTATTTATCATGATTTAACAAGTTTTTTAGATTTTAACATATATAAGGAAAAAGAAAATTTGGGTTGACCTCCTAAGGGGGAGCTTATGAATTTTTGGTGCACTCTTTGCCATTGATGTCATAGGGGGAGAGAAAATAGAATTTAGGGGAGTGATGGTAATTCTTATTATGCATGTTGCTATCAATGACAAAGGGGGAGATTGCTAGAAGTTTTGGAGAGTTTTCAACATGAGCATGAATTGTATAATACTATTTGATTTAGTTTTTTCATTGATGTCAACTTTGTTACAATTATCCTAGTATGATTTGGAAGTGCTACTGAAGATAGGTGTATAGAATAAGTTGGTCTACTAAATATGGTTGTACATGAAATTAGCTAAGTACTTCTATTGATTATTTTGTGGTACAGTGTGTTCGTTTTTTTGGTTTGCACTCCTCTGCACTAAAAGACCTAGCTCTACACTTATAACAATGATTTGAAGTCTATCTTATTAAGATAAAATCAAGATTTAGTGATGTTTTATGGAATAGTCTGAAAAATATCATTGACAAAGTTTAGCTCTGTGTATCACAATCATTTCTCTATTCAGGATGTTAGTGTAGGAGATTTTGCATTTCTTTAAGAAGAATTATTTTTTTAACATTTCTAAAGGTAGACTTACTAATGTTGGCTAAGTGTGAATTTAAAGAAGGATCAAGTTTTTAAGTTGCGTGCATGGAGAAGTGTATGTATGATTGAAATTTTTTGTGATTAGGTCCAATTCTTGGCCGACCTAATACATGATATGGATTGTGAAGATTAAATATATAATGCAGATGTTTTTAGGATCTATTTTAGGTCCATGCCGACCTAAATTATGTATTACACATTTGATTTGAGCATGAAGAAGCTTTTGAATCATGGGTGGAGTTGACAAAGCTATTTTGAATTATTTTTGGGCACATCTAATTAGGTCGACCTAATTGATGTATGCATATGTAATTGGGTATGTATGTGAGAAAACTTTGGGTTGTGATGATGGATGAGAGAGTATAAGTGGCACATCAGGTGTAAAAGGTCTCATATTATGTGCACATGCGAATTTAGAGGTGTGAGATCAAAATAAGAGAAAAATTGTTGAGTGACTACTAAGTAGAGTAGTATTTTGTATTCAGAGCTTCAAAGGAATTGAAATTCAGCACAAGGAAGGTGTGCCTTTTATTAGTTCACATTTTGGCTAAGTAGCCATCTTTGTTTTTTATCTAATTCTAGTTGTGAGCCTTATTTAAGGATAGTGCATCTTGGTAGTGAGCCCCTGTAATATACTATATCTGGATATAATATATTGTGAGCTAATCCTCACTGTGGATTTTCCCTTTTTGGATTTTCCACATAAAAATATTGGTGTTCATGTGTCATGTGATCTTGTGTATTTTTTATGCTTTCATTCCTTATTTTTGTTAATATGTTTTGGTGATTGGGGACACTCCATGAAAGGTTGATGGAAGGCAGGACCAAACAAATCTTCTTTCTTTCCGGCCCAGAGTGCGCCTCCGGGTCGGGTACCCCCTCCCCTCCGGTCCAAGGTTAAGGATGGAAAGTTAGTGGTTGAGGAACTTGGCCCACTAAAGGGCCCTGGCCTATGGGGGCCTTCGGGTAAGGAACCCCCAGCTGGTGGGGGGGTTCCTAACCCGTAGGCTTCTTGGTCACCTACCCAACGGATATTCTTTCTCTACAGACGGAACAAACGAGGAGTTTGGATTTATAGTTACTAGTTGGAGAGAGGTACACGGATACCTCCGCCCCTATCGGGGCTCCGGCCCACTCTTCCAACATAGACGCCACCCAAGCTTCCTTCTATCTTTGCTTGAAGGGGAAGCTAGAAGTTAGGTTGGGAAAGGGTTGGGGTAAGGAGACATTCTTTCTTTCTTGCTGGACAAGGTACAGGGAAACAAAGGTGGAAGTATAAACTTGGATACTCTGTTATGCCCCCGGGTTATGGGTTCTAACAACCAACGCCTATGTTACGTATGGATTTCATCTTTCTTTTTATCAAGATCAGCAAGGTAGCCTCCCTCTTGGGAGTTTAGGTTCGACTCCCATTCATCTCTTTAGCTGTAGGGCGAACGCGACTCCAAAGAAAGGTGACCCCCTTTGATAGTCCTACAAGGGCCTCCTTACCGGGCTATCGTTTGTCAGCGGCCCACACTCACTTTACACTTTGACGGTTAAGCGGACCCAACGTTAGAGAATTAATTTAGTTAAGATGGGGATAAATAGCTAGCATTGGGAAATTGAAAGATAGCCCCTTCTAGCTCATTATTTCCACCTTGCTCTAATATGGGGCACCACAACTCACTTTAAGGGGTATGAAGATTGGATAAGTTGTGTTCAAAATTTTGATAGAATACTAATTCAAACCCCCCTCTTAGTATTCTTGGTGTTCAACATTCTATGCCTATTCGGCTTTGTTTAGACACTTATTGAGTGCCTATATGGCATTATAGGCCTTTTTACACTATATAAAACTTCAATGAGAATATGTATACCTTCATGGCCTTATTGGTATCAATATATATAAATATATTTTATGTATTCATGGTTTAAATGGTTTAACTTGTTTGAGTGGTTTGGATAATAAGGCTTAATGTTAATTATTATTGAAAGTGGTCATAAATATTTAATTATATTTTTTTTTTACTTGGTAAATTGCTGCAAGGGGAAACACCCATTGCTTTTGACTAGAGCTATGAACCAGTGAGGCCACATTTGAGGGACCTCATCTCCACCATTCATATTCCTACACCTTCCTGCATTCCCACCAAGCTCCCTGCAGGATCTGATGTCATTCCTCCAACTGTTGTGCCTATCTGCATTCCCACCAAGCTCCCTGCAGGACCTGACATCATTCCTCCTATCAACTTCACCTGCTTGCATTCCTACCAAGCTCCCTGCAGGACCCAATGCCATTCCTCCTGTCAGCTTCGCCTTCCACCATTCTCACCAAGCTCCTTGCAAAACCTGGCATCAATCCTCTATCTAAAATCCCTCCAACTCCCAGACCCCATAGTAGCGCACGCCACCCATCCCCTCCTCTGTGCACCGATCACTGCCACCCTTGCACAAGCATTCCTCCATCATCCATGCATTGTCCAATGTTCCCTTCATTCTTTGGCCAGCATAGTTCATCATGCCTTCCACTAGCGAGATTTGAACTCAAGACAGTAGGGAAGTTGTTGCTTGCAACTTGTCATTGCACTGTGGGGGGTCATCCCCAATATTTAATTATATTTTTAATGCTCACTTTAAACTTGAGATTATTTTCATTATTTATATTAATAAAAATATGATCATTCGCTAGCACCAATACATTTAAAGATTCATCTCTTTTTGTCTCTCTCGCTCTCTCTCCCCATCCTACAACCCAATCACCCTCCCTTCCTCTTCCTCTATTTAAATATTTCCTATATCATTAAAATTTTATCTATCTCCTTCCTCTATTTAAGTATTTTTATGTCATTAAAATTGTATCTCTCTCTCCTTCTTTCTATATTTAATTATTTTCTATGTCGTTTAAAATATTCATCTTTCTCATTCATTTTATGTGTAGCCACTTCTATGTGAATGATCTAAGCAATAAAAATGAAAAAAACACAAATAATAAAACAAAACTCAAGATAAGGCTAAGAAAGATCAAACCAATGTAACAAGCATCTTGTTGAGTAGATTTTCCCACAATTGTCGATTTAGAGGTGTGCTCATTAGAAATTTTGGTAGCATAACGATTCTCCAATGAAAATGAGTGTGATCTTTGATAAATGGCTAAGGGTTGGATATATATGATTGGGGTTAAAATAGATGAAGGGTTAATATTGTTTGATGGAGATCAAGGGTTGGGATGAGAGGTGATCTCTTAAGCCTCAAGATTGTGCCAAGTGGTGCAATGAGAGTACTTGAGAGGGATATTATGCCTTTGAGAGTACAAGGCCCATGTGAAAATGTACCAAGCCCATGTCACATTTACAAAGGGATATGTACTTGATGTGACGAGAGGGTTGACCCACTTAATGAGATATTAAGTGTGTGAAAATTCTTAGTAGGGTATTTTAGGTGATTGATTAATATTAGGATTGGAGGGCAAGTGGGAGAATAGGAGGATGGCACATGAGGTTAGAGGAAAATAGGAATTAAATAACTATATTTAATTCATATTTGGAAGAAAGGGTATTTGGGAATTAAATTAAATATATAATGGTATTTATTCAATTTAATGGATGCATGAGATAGGGTAAATAATTAAAAGTAATTATTTACTTTAGGCTAGGATATAAGGATACTAGAAGTAATATAGAGAATATTAATTAAATAATAGAATATTGTTTAGTTAATATAAATTATGGGGAATTAAACAAAATAGGGATAAATTGACTTAATATGGTCAATTTAGGTGTCTACATGTTTTCCCTCTTTGAGATAGTGTTACGTAGTAGCAATGTTTCAAAGAAGATTAAAATGTAGCACCTAGAAGAAGATGGTTAGATTAGGGAAGCTATTGCAAGTGAGGAAGATGATGCAAGATGATGAAAAAATAGTATGATGGGAGGAGGAAGAGATAATGGAAAGAGGAGGATGACAAGCAATAAATAATGGATAAAAGGATTCAAGGACAAATATGTTGTTGCTCAAGTCATGCTGAAAATCCAAGCTTGATTGATGATGGATGGAGTGTTGTTGATTTGGGAATAATTTATCTTGAAACAACACAAGGATTGGGAAGGATACATCATGATATTGATTATTGGAGTGTTGTTGATGTTGGAATGATATATGCTAGAGAAACACAGGATTGGGAAGGGTAAATCTCGATGATGATGATTAGAGTGTTGTTGATGTGGGAACAATATATCCCGAAATAGCATTGATAGGACCCCTAAAAAAATGTGTGGTTCCCTAATACACATTTCATATTCTCTTAACTTCATTGTTCTTTCCATGGTTAGGGTTTATCAAACAATTCCTAGGGTTTATCATCCCTTCAAAATAAAACCTTAATTCCCTATACCTTTATTGCTTTTGGTCTATTTCGTGGTTGACTTGTTGAGTCAGTTTCCAATCGGTTAAGTCATTGGTTGAGTCCTTAGGTTCATGTGTTGATTGGTCATGTTTGCCTTGATAATCTTTCAAAATTTCCTTTTTTTTGAGGTGTTCTAATATTTTCCAAGTTAAGTCCTTTTGAAAATATATCACCTTCTCAGAATATTTGAAATTTCAATGTCCTATATTTGGTTTGAGATATAATCTTTGCCAAGTATTTTTCATTCATGTTACCTAGTGGAGTCCCCATCTTTAAAACAACTTATTTAGCACATGCAAAATTGCTTCCCTTAAGTTGTTCTTCCATCATTGGATTTTCATGAATCACAATTCATTGCTTTACTATTGGTTCCTAATTGTGACACGTGATGCCTTTGTAGCTCCTTTTACATTGCATGCTTCCTTCACTTCGCAATTCCATCATTTCCTTATAACTTCCTAAATGCGATGTACACTAGCCCCATTGATCTTCTATCATGGGCACATGTCTAAATCCTGCTTCATCACAACACCTCCTTGCATAAAAAATGTAAGTCTTGGTTGCCTAATGTTTTATGAGATATGCACCATCAGTCAAGATTCTGCAACTTGGCTAGATCCTTTTCCATCACTATGTTTATTTGTATTGCTTTGTGAACTCATCAGTCCACATCCAATATGTGATATGCGATGAGAATAAGGAAGGAAGGAAAATCAAATGGAATATGCAGAAAGGATACTTTGCCAAAGTGTCTCTTTCTCGGTGCATTGCATGTTGCCTTTAGATCATTGTTTTAACTTGTTGGACTTAGGACTCTTATGCAATATGTGAAGGATGAAGGTGGGATGGATGTGTCATATTCTAATTGCATCGCTACAATGCAAACATCACAATTACAATTCATTTAGCCGAGGACTAAAGGCGATAAGTGATAGCCATTGGGTAAAAGCACAAAGTTGTGTCACACTTTACAAAGGAAATGGCCAATGTGATCCAAATTTTAAACTTGAAATACTAAAAAGTGGTATATATGTTTTGAATTTTGAAATGATGTAAACTAGTAAAATGTGTTTTTTAGTATATTTTATTTTTTTATATATTTAAAAAAAATATTTTAAACTAGTTTTTAATAAATTAACACTATAATTTAGTTGCTGATAAAATGCTGAAAAATGAAGTTGTATGAGACGCCAAACTTTTTATAGTAAAATTTTATTTTTTCTTTCAAATTTTTGTGATTATTTATAACTTGAAACTTTAGTGCATGGATATATTTTTTTCTAATTTTGATAAATATATATTTTTAAATCAATATTAAAATGTAAGTGAATCAAAAATAGTTGTTTCCATTAGACATCAAATTTCATATTAAATTTTTTATCTAAAATTAAAAAAAAAATTATACCATCTTGAAATAGATTCTTTTATCTAGTGCATCATATTTTTGTCAAAATATTTTAATAAGTTTTAGTATTTTTCTTTCACATGGTAATCAACCTAATATTTTGTGTTGATAACCTACTTTTAGTAAAATAAAAAATAAAATATAAATAATAATTAAACTATTAAAATAAATATATATTTGAAAAACTAAACTATGGATCTACAAAAGGGTATTTTTATATTTTTAAAAAAATGTTATTTACATTAGTAGGAGTTATTGAAACTTCAAGTTTTTCAAATAATTTTATTTTTTTGGTAAATTGGACTCAAAGTAGTGCTCCATATATTTTTAGCCAACAATTTTAGTTGAGAAAGTTGTGGAAGTATCTAACTTAGCTAGAATGAATCTTACTAGATCATATGTTTGACCAAAATTGATTTTTAGTTAGAAATACTTAAATTAAGTTGTGTTGATAAGTTGGTTGAAAGTGTGACACAACTTTGTGCTTTTACCCCCATTAAGATGAACTTGGTGGCAAGTGGCTACATGGGAACATTTTAGTTCATCACATACTTCCTTCACATCATAGTTTGATGCCTAAAAGCTTTAAGGAAAGAATTTATATATGAAGGGCATGTGATAGTCATCAATCTTGTTTTAAACAAAATAGATTGACGGCTGGAATTTAATCCTAAATTGTTAACTGATAGATTTCTCCCTCCACTTGTGCAAGCCATATTTCACCATTAATAGAGTATAAGCTTGATTTTAAAGGCCATGAAAGCATGAATTGTATCATTTTTCATTATCTCAACAAGGATTCGAAGGTGGGAATACAAGTTGGGTCTTAGGTGAACAAATTTGAGGAGAAAAAGATACAAAAACCTCCATGTCATCACCCAAGTGACAACACATGACCACAAAATAGTGATCATCATAGCTCCACATAGAAATCTCAAATCTAAAGTCATATGAATCTAAACATATAGGAAGAAGAACCAGAATAAATAGAAAAATTTGCAAGTCATAAACATGTAGCATGCCCTTCTACATACACATCTAAATTCCCACTGTGTCAAGTAAGATCTCCTTCACAACCCCAATATAAAAGCTATAACATCCAAACCCATTAATCGTAAGAGATCAAACATAACATATGCATCATGTATCTACATGGATGTAAGCTTCTCAAAGAAGATCAAACTACTCCATTTTCCATCTCAAGAAATCAGCCCACTACCATCCCATATAATCATCATAAATGAAAATGCAATCCCAATAAGATGACCATGATATTCATCTCTCACAATGAATCCTCCATAATCCATCTAATAGTAGCTCAAGATCCATGTCTATGAAAGAAAGCATAAATCACCAGAGAGTAACAATGCAAATTACCTCTCAAGTGATAATTCGTTGAGTATACCAAGAGTGGGAATAAGAATGCTCCTCCAATATATGTAGACCAACATGACTCCTCCAAGAGAAATCTCCTTATAGGTCTCTGTTGAATTCATGTCCAACCAAGGTGTAGGCTCATCGGACTTTCCGTTGAGGTCTCATCAAGATTAACCATCTCAACAACACTTATCTCATCTCAAGAGAAATGAAACCTCACCTCATTCTCCATGTATCCATGAGCACCTGTCAAGCACCACCAACTTCTCAACCCAAAGACCACAAGAATCCTCCATGGCTCCAAGATGCTACACATGTATCTTCAAATAGTTTCCATGCAAATATGAAAGAACCCTTCTATAACAACATGATCTAAGAGCTCCTCCTAGTAACATCTACAACACTACATAAGATCATTCATCCACAATCACTACTAAAGCTCCCACTGAACCATGACAATTGAGATCTCCAAGCATCATGACCAAGTCACTGCTAGAGCTCCCACTAAACCATGACAAGTGAGCTCTCCAAGCATCATGACCAAACATATGCTAATCTGAAAATACTCTAAGTCCACACATCAACATATCCATCTAACAACAATACCAAGTGGTACCAAGATCTCCAAACCAAGCAAAAATATCATCACTGTCAAAAATTTACACCAAGTTGTGTATCCAAGCTACTCATGACATCGTGATATGCATGCTATAGGTCCACAAAACTGACTATCTAGGTACTCTTGTATCATCCATCCTCTCATCTCAAAGCAACCATACCAATACATAAGTGACCACAAACAAGGCTAGCTAACAAGTCTGCATCATCACAAAGTCAAACCTCGTGGATATAGATAGTCCACTTCCTAGTTGTCCCACAACAAACATGTAGGTAAAGACAGCCCACAACAATGCACAACCCATATATCCAATCAATAAAAATGAAAACCCACTATCACACTAGAAATTGGAAAATTGAGATCTCAAAGAGAATAATCATGTAGACAACATGACTCAAGCACTAGATCATACACAAATCCGATTTTCCAAACAGGTCGACAACCTGAGCACCATAGTCTAAGAACCCACCAGGCATTTCCAAAGAAATGTTGAGTGACTACTCATGTAACCAAACCCATAAGGGGTTTGCTCGAACTAGGGTTTGAGCGAACCTCTTGGAATCTTGGCCGCCAAAAAAAAAAATCATTGGAAAGGGGTTCGAGCAAACCCCCCTTATCCCTCATCCCCTCGCATTAAAACCTAAATTTAGCACTGTGAGCTCTGCTGAGGGATGAAATGGAGGGAATCTTCACACAAAACCCAATCGGAATAAGCAGTCCTCAAAACAAGCTATCTAATGAATATAATTTTAATATATTTCAGTTTTATTATGTATTTGTTTTTTAGTTTTATTAAAGATAGGTTTTTCATCTAAAATGAAGGTCTTTGTTCTGCACATGTGGAAAAATAGCAGATTATCAAAAAAGAAAATTGAAAAATATGAGTGCACTAGATATTGAAGTCCTTGGATCCAACAAAAAAAAAATTCAATATATACAAAAAATTTAATACGACATAACATCACGCTATGTCTGAATTGTAATTGGTTTGACTTCGAAACTTGATTAAAGAAAAAAAAATCAATAAAAAACTATCTAACCAAGTGGAAGCACTAGATATCAGAGTTAAAAATCTAAATTCGAAATAATTAGAATTTTATCCTTGATGGAAAAAAGGTTATGCGTTATACGGTGTGAGTCACTTTTTTAAAATGTTGTCTTCTGAAAAAAACTAGTTTTCGTGGGAGATGGAAAAAGAAGTGCAATCTGATTCCACAAATTTAGAAAAAAATATTTTTAGAATCTATAGACAAAATGTGACAAGACTCTAGTTTGCATCATCTTCAAATTCCTCACGGTTTAGCCGCTATAGGTGCCCGAATGTGAAGATTTAGTTAAAAATAATAATTTTAGTGTCCAATTTGGCCAAAATTTGTAAACCACTATTGTGGGATCACCCTTAGGTGTTTATCTAATTTCCTAAAAAATAGATTCCATAAGCTAACAATTGAAACTTGAATTTGAATCATTAAAATGCCGATAAAAACATATTAAAGATTGGGTCCTAGCACTTAAGGAGGACCCATTTTGCCTTGGGCGAATGGGTCTTGGGGCCTAAATCTAGGACACACAATTTCCAAGGCAATTGATTTAATGTTGGCAATTGTTTAATGTCAGTTTACCTTTTAGAAAACGTGAATATTAAGGCTTTAGAATGCATAATTTGGTCAATTAGAAGCTTAATTAAGTCCAATTAATTAAGGTAACCAAACATAGTGTGAAAATGTAAAGGTGTACATTTTTCTACACTACACTTAATAGCAATAACTTGCAAATAAACCTTATTTCAAATAAAACAAATCATGCCTCATAAAATTAAAATTTTACTTCACTTTGTTGTTAAAAGGAAACTTCATGCACAACACAAGTAGGGAACATTGGGTCAAACTCTTAAATCTAGACCAAAAATTCACTTATACTACCCCTATTCAACTTTTTGTGATAATTTTAGGGTCTACAAGATATTGTAGAAGTTTTGGGGTTAGTGGGATATTGTAGAATTTTTAGGGATGATGGGATATTGGTGAAGTTTTGGGTCTGATATGATATTGCAAATTTTTTTAGGCTAATGAGATATTGCAAAATTTTTGGGGCTAATAGGATATCATGGAAGTTTTGGGGCTGATAAGATATTGCAGAAGTTTTGGAGCTAGTGGGATATAACCATACCCTACTTGAGTTCCACTTTCAACCAAAAATTTGAAAAAGTGTCATATATCCCTGCATAGTTCAAAACCTTGCATCCTGGTGAAAGTAAAATTTCCATAATGTTCCCCGCAGGATAAGGTGAGGATTTTCTAAGTTAAAATGATTTTAGGCTCTCACACAATGAGGAGTAGAAAGGGAAATAGAGGGAAAAATATAAAGCACAGACTTGGTGGCTATGGATTGTTGTATTCCTCTAACAGATTCCAATTGTACCCCCTTTCTGTGGCTCGTCAGTAATTAATTTTGCAGATAATTAATTATCCTTTTTGTTCTATTCTCATCAATTTTACCATCATTTAATTTTTCATGATGCTACACTTGTGATTTCTATTAACAATGCTCAGTACCTATTCAGGGTATGTGCAAGATCATCATGGAAAAAATAGGCCCTTAAATGGCAAAAAATTCAGAAAAATCAGAGTTAGGCAACTTGACATAAAAATTTGAATAAGATATCTATATTATTTCAAAAATATGTAAGAATAGAATTTGTAGCAAATTGAATGTAGTTTCTAAACTACTAGGTTTATTTAAAAAAATAAAAATCTATTTGGTGAAAATTTGAAATTTCAATGCAGTAATACATAAATTTTAGGGGAAAAATAAGAAGTAGGTATCTGTCTGACCACCCTAACCAAGATAAAATTATAATATTTTTCTATAGTATTTTAGATATAAGTAGAGTAATCATGTTTCGATGTGATACATATTTTTTTGTAATTTTTTTCCAAGTAATAATTAATTATGAAT
>VDFB02160271.1:0-28333 GCA_007258455.2 Sequoia sempervirens | reverse complement strand
TGTACAAGATGTCATACTCACTAACTATCATTACCCATTTGGCTAGTCACTCTCTTAATGCTACTTTTATTAGAAGGTATTTTAAAGGATCTATCTTAGCAACTAGCATTGTTTGATGGTTCAACATATAATACCTTAGTTTTTGAGTAGAAAATAATACTGCAAGACAAGCATGTTCAATGGTATTTTAATTAAGCTCATAACCTACCAAATTCTAACTGATACAGTATACTACCCTTTCATGACCTTCATCGTCATTTTGTGCAAGCAATGCTCCTAGTGATGAATGGGTTGCTGAAATATAAAGAATCAGTGGTCATCCCTCAATAGGTGGCATTAATACTCGTGGTGTGAGTAGATAATCCTTAATCAATTGAAAAGCTTCATAGCATTTACCTATCCATACAAAGGGTATTCCTTTTCTAATTAAATGTAGAAAGGGATGTGTCTTATCTACTAACTACACTATAAATCTTCTAATGGATTGCAGTCTCCCTTGTAATGTCCTTAGCTAACTGAGATTAGTTAGTGGAGGCATGTCTATGATTTCTTTTACCTTAGTCGGATCCACTTCAATGCCTCATCTAGAAATGATATAGCCCAAAAGCTTTCCTGATTTCACTCCAAACACACATTTCTTTGGATTTAGTGTCACTTTATACTCTTATAGCCTTTGAAATATCTTGTCTAAGACCTATAAATAATCAACCCTTGTCAGCGATTTAGTGATAAGTTCATCGACATAATCCTCCATAAGAGTGTGTATAAGGTCACGAAAAATAGTGGTCATGACATGCTAATAGGTTGCTCTAGCATTGTTGAGTCTGAAGGGCATGACATTCCAGAAATACGTCCCCCATGGACATGTGAAAGCTATTTTTGGTTGGTCTTCAATTGCAATCCTGATCTAATTATATCCTAAAAATCCATCCATAAGGGATAACATCTCACATCCTGCGATCATGTCTACTATCATGTCAATGTTCGAAAAAGGAAAGTCATGCTTAGGATAGGCTTTATTTATATCTCTGAAATATTTGTAGATGTGGATGCCCCCTGTTGGTTTGGTTACTAGTACAAGATTGGAAATCCAATCTGCATAGTCAATTGATCTAATGAAGCCAATGTCTAACAATTTCTTCAGCTTAGCCCTGACTAGGAGAGCAATTTTGTGGGTGCATTTTCCTTAATTTATGTTTCACTGGTTTTACACCTGGTTCTAAGGGAAAATGATGTAGTACAAGTTAAGGATCCAACTCAGGAATGTCTACATATGACCAAACAAAACTAATCTATCTTTGTGTAAAGAAGTTGTAGAATTTTTGCTACTATACTTTTTTCAATGATGTTGCAAAATATACCATTCAGGGATTCTCTTACATACCTATGTTAACTTCCATTGATTCTTCAACTAGCATGGGTGAATTTTCCTGTGCAACACGGAGAATGTTCAAACCTCCATCCTTATGTGCCTCAGAGAGGTTTTTTCCTTCAGATGCATCCTTATTTTTTTATTTTTCATTGTCTAAAGGTGCCTTTCAGTTTTCACCTAGAGACTCATCATTTTTATTTTTGTCATTATTTTTCTTATTTTTGTGATTGAAGGGTTGAACATATTCCCCAAAATATTCCTTGTTTCCCAAGTCAATGTTAAATCCAGCCTTGTGATCACCACTAGGTATGCCTTCTCATAATCCCAGGAACTCAACAATTGCATCATCATTCTCAAAAATGTCTAAGATGGGTGTGTCTTGTTGGTCCCAATCAATGAGTTGGGGATAGACTAAAGGAATTTCATCATTGGAATTGTCAAATTTTAACAGGGTCAAGGTAAAAGTTGAGTTGTTCATATAGTCACAAAAGTTTTGTACCAAGTCCTCTTTGCTCTTTTGCTTCGATCTAGGTGGATTATAAGGTGGCCCTAATGCCAAGGTTTGGTTATCTAAAATGGATTTATTAGGTTCCCAAGAGGTAGGATCAAGAGATTCCTAGTAGTAATGTTTAAACCATTCCTCTTTTTCCAATGTCTTAGGTGGGCAAGAATTCAAAGGATTTGGCAAGGATTTCAACATTAAGTCAAGTTCTCCAAATAGCTTACCTAGGTCCATGGTCGATGTTGATGATAGGGAATCCCACTCATATTCATTAGATTCAAGGGAATCACAGTAGGGTTGGTCAGATGGTTCATTAGAAAGTCTCAATATCTTCATAAGCACTTACTTCCTCGAGTAAAGGTGATGTGATACTAGGAATTCCAATATGAATCAGTTGAAACCCAAGCCATAATCCTTTTGGCCACTTTGAAACAATAATTGGTTCTATCCTCTTGTCTTGATGTAAACCTAAGCCACTATGTCCATTATATCCCTTACTCAAAATTATGGTAAAACCTTTTCCATATTGATGTGTAGGTATCTAAGCAAGTGGGGGAGGTTCTTCATTGTCTTCTCTAAACAACCAGGAGGTCACATCATCTTCACTTACAACTTCATTGTGTAATTCTCCCCATTTGGTGAAAGTTGTTGTGGGAGGGATATGTATAATGACCATTGACTATCTCCTATCTGGTGTAGGTAAACCATAGGATTTAGGAGGAACCAGGTGACTAACACAATAAGATGTCTTCATGTGATATTCTCCACAACCCTTGTCTTGTATCTCAACCCTAGGGGTGGAAGGTAGTGATGATGGAAAAGTGGATGTTCTAGTGAGAGTGGATGGATCGATGTAATGAGATGAATTGGATGATGAGGCTTCTTGGTTTACAAGCACTTGGCATTCAGGTGTCTCTCATAGATTAGTGAAATATTGGAATGGATCTAGGTCACTATCTATTGTAATTTCAGTGCCATTGTAAGGGAATTTTAGACATTGATGGTAGGTAGAAGGAACTGTCTTCATGGCGTGAATCCAGGGTCTTCCTAGTAGAAGATTGTATGGAAGGGCGAGATCTAGGACTTGGAATTTTGTCTCCATAACTGCAGGACCAATTGTGATAGGAAGTGTTACCACCCCCTTTGATTTTCATTCCTTTTCATGGTAAGCCTTAATGACAATGCTTTTTGTTGTGTCTACACATGCTTCTGAGAAACCTAATGCCTTAATCAATTTTAAAGTACAAAGATTTAACCCTGCTCCTTCATCTACTAGAACTCATCTAACTTTGGTTTTGTCAACAAGGACTTCAAGATGTAATAGTTCATTATGATTTTTCTTCTCAGTTGCATAGTCTTGTTTAGAGAATGTGGCATTATGATTATTGGTCAAGTAGCCCACCATTTTCTCAAAAAATTGACATCAAGATCATTAGGAATAGTCATTCTTTGTAAAGCCTTATCTAGAACGGATCGATGTTCAGGGGAGATATGCAACATTTCCAAGATGGAAATTTGGGCTAGGGTCTTCCCCAATTGATCAAGTAAGTTATACTGCAGCTTGGAAGTATGTGGTGTCTGATGGGATGAAGGGCCTTGGATGGTGATCTTGGTCCAATGAGTGTCAATAACACATTCAGGATTTTTATTTATGGAAATGGTATTGACCTACTCATCAGTAGCCCGAAAGTGATTTATGATTTTTCCACTATAATCATGCTTAAGATTAGCATAGTTGGCCTAAGTATTGGTCTTGTTACTTGAAATGGGGGAATTTCCTTTCCCATGGTCATGTAATGGATCTAAAAAGACCTTGTGATCAGTGTTCTTAGATGTAATTTTTTGTCCACTGACTTTAATAGTTCTATTGTTTACAAAGTCCTGTATGATGTTTTCTAGTTGACAAAATTTTTTTTAGGCTATGTCCTTTGGTCTGATGGAAATAACAAAAGGCATTATCATTCCACCAAGATGATTTGAATTTCCCTGGATCAAATTATCTTGGCTCTTGAAGTTGTATAAGATTGTGTTGCAATAGTTGTTTGAAAACTGACTCGATGGGTTCCCCAAGGGGAGTAAACTCACATTTTGGAAATCACCTATGTTGTTGTGGTCATTGGGTGTTTTGGGTAGTTTTGGGGGTTTGGTTGACAACATTAAGTGTGTTGGTAGATGGGTTATTTCCTCTAAGTGTGATGATCGGTCCTACTTGTAAAGTCTTAGCATCCACTACCCCATCGTTGGTAATGTTTTTATTCCAAGACAAAAACTTGTTTATGTCATTAGGTGTGTTCTGCACATTTGGATTTCTATTGGGTGTATGTGTCTTAAGTTCTCCTTTGTCAATAAGAACTTTTTCTAGTATGATACCCTTTTCCACTAGTTCTCTACAGGATGTGCAACAATGTACCTCAAGTCACTTCTCAAATTTGGGTTGAGGTTTTCTTGGAACATAGTGACCTTTCATTTCTCGGGTATCTTGACAAGACATCAACTGGCTATTGTTCTCCACTTCTGGAAGAAGGAAATAAAATTTTATCCTTTGTCTTGTGTAGTGTGACACGAGGTTGCTATGTTAATCTCATGGTTTATGTTAAAGGAGAAATGTTCAATGAATTTCTCAGCCAGTTTTCCCCATGATTTTATGCCGTAGTCAAGACCTGAAAACCATTCTAGTACAATTTCAACAAAACTTCTTGGAAAGAGTCTCATAATATAGGTGGGGTCGTAGGTGACATCTATGCACATCATAGAAAATTCCCTTATGTGTTCGAATGGATTTCACTTTCCATTGTACTTGGGAAAATTTTGTATGACATACCCATGAGGGAAAAGTGTCATGTACAATGATTTATCGAAGGGAAATGGGAATAAATCTTTTGTTGAAAAGGCTTTCTTAGTTGACACTACCATGTTATCCATATGTGTTTGAAGTGAATGCATTTGTGTCTACAGGATGCCAACTTGAGTTAATGATGTGTTAGTTGGATTATGTGGGTCTATGTACGTGTTTTGAAATCCAACATTTTGTGATGGGTTTTGGTTAAATGTTGGTATGTAAAGTGGATTTGGATTTGGAATGTTAGTGAATGGGTTTTGATTCGAAATCTGTGAAAATGGATTTTGATTTGGAGTTTTTGAAAATGGATTTTGACTTGGAATCTATGAAAATGGATTTTGATTCAGAATCTATGAAAATGGATTTTGATTCAAAATCTATGAAAATGGATTTTAATTTGGAGTTTGTGAAAATGGATTTTGATTCACAATCTGTGAAGTGATGGGGCATTTTCCATATTGAAAGGAGGGTATACCTCCTTCCTGTGAGACTCCAATCTATGGTATGGTACTAGCGACATTGACACTTGGTCTAGTTGTTTTTTCTGGAATAGTGCTAGTGATATTGACACTCGATGTAGGGGTTGATGTTTTAGATTTGTTATTCCCAACAAGAGGACCAAAGGGATTGGACGATGATGCCCCTATGGTGAAATTTAGCCCCTGTTTTGAGGTAGGCATACCAAATGGAGATGTGTGTATATTTTAACCACTTTGTGTAGGTCCTCCAGATGGTATAGTAGTAGTCACTTGAGGTATAGTAGCACTAGTAGTAGTAGTGTTTTTTCCCTAGGTAGATGTGGTTTGGAGGGTAAAAATATCAAAACCAAGAGGTAGTTTGGCACCTTCTGCTAGCAATTTGGCTAAGTATTGTTGAGGCTAATTTGCTAGATAGTCGTCTACAAAGGAAGCAAACTCAGGGTCCTATGTAGTAGCATCTATGTCTTCCACTACAATGTGTCCTTGTGTGTCTCTAGTAAAAAAATTCTCTAACAAAGTCTTGTGAGGTCTAGATGAAGATGTCCCTGAAAAGGGATTTGAGAACAGACTGATGAATTTGTTTGCATCAACCATCTTTTCTCTATCTTTCCTTTTTGATATTGTTTCAACCATGTAATGTAAGCTCAAAGTGCAAGTGATGCAAAATCTAAGTTAATGGATAATTATGAGTCTAAGCTATGTTTTTGGGATTTTTTGAATATAAAGGATGAATGTATGCAACTAGATTTTTTCTATTTTCTCTACATATAAGGTATGTCTAAAATGACACTATTCTAGGGTGACAATGTCTAAATATGCAAAGTCTAAGTGATCAATTTGGAACATTCTAAAAGAGGTTATCTATCAGCTAAAGATTAACCCAAGTTTCAATTTAGTTTTGACAAGGAACCTTTGTAGGACTAGTACTAAAACATAAGGTGAACTCCCAAACTAGACTGATGAGTTGGAAGGATTCACGTGTAGGACAAAAGATATGATGACTAGGTTCAATGACAATGTTTGTTGAATCAAGGGTTTATTCTAAGTGTGAAAGGTTCCTATCTGAAAATCTACAAATGACGATCTCTCTAAAGGAAATAAAGACCCCTAAAATGAATGTAAGATCTATGACTAGGGTACCTTTCACTATGACAGAATGATTCCTAAAGGATGTAATCATGCAAGTTTTGAGAAATATTTTTGGTTTATGTCCAAGAATCAGTGTAAAAGGATAAGTTAGATACTGATTTGATTGTTTTTTCTCAGTCTGTGACAGTAAATTCTAGTTTTTTGATACTCAAGAAGATGCATTGAAAAATTTAACAGTTGCAGTTTTCTGGTAAATTCAGTTGTAGGTATTAGACACATGCAATTTTTTTTGCAGCAGATGTGACTCAGGGTATCAATTATGACTTTTTATTGATCATATTTTTTTTTCAAGACTCTGACTATGTACTGGTAAAATTAGGTTGGTTCTATGACAGGGGCATATGCGTTGTTCTAGATTGTAGAAGCGGCTCACCTATTCAGATGCGTCACAAAAGGTATCAATTGTGGGTTTTCTAGTAATAGAGGTAATGATAGATGTGACTGAGATATCAAATGTTGTTTTCGACTAAGTAGATGTGAGTTATTCTAGTAGATGCAACTCAAATTTAAACAGATGCAACTCAGATTCTGGGACATGCAAATTGGACTCAGTTTCTGATAGATGTGACTTAAGTTTAAACAAATGTCACTTAGATGCAAATTGAACTTAGTTTATGATAGATGTGACTCTAGTTTAAACAAATATGACTCAGATTATGTGACATGAAAATTTGACTAAGTTTCTAGCAGATGTGACAGAATTTGTAACAGATGCGTCTCTATTTATCAGTTGTGTTTTTCTGGTGAACAGTTGCAATTTTCTAGTGAATGACAATCTAAAAAACTCTATTTCATGATAAAGTTTTGGTGAATAAAAATAATCAGAAGACAATGTATTTTCAATTTCACGACCATGAACATGTGTATTTCCAAAAAACAAGTACAATCCTAAGGCTATGAAGGAAAGTATTTACTGAGTTCTCAATTGGGTTTCCCCAACTACGCTTATTCAAGGTAGATGACTAGTAGCTTGACCCCAATGGCTCCCCTCCATGGCTCAACCATTCATTCGGAATAGCCAAGCTACAATACCCATGAAACTCCCATGGCATACTTCTCATCTCTACAATGAACCGTAAAAATGTGAGATGGCTTCATAGCTCTGACCTACTACACTAGTAAATAGAAGGATTTTGGCTTAATTAGAAACAAAGGTGTTTAATTTGGGCATTCCGTTCGTGGGGTATCATCCATGCGGCAAGAGACCATTGCTTCCCTTCTTGTCAGAACAATACTCGTGATTCTTGAGTTTTCCTCAAGAACCCACTTTTATATACCGGTTGGAAGTTGCTCAGGTTTAGTGTGTTACCAATCTAAGTCATCTTGGGGTGAGTACATTTTCCCACCAAAATAGGCCCAATTTCTAGAGTCAGTAATAGGTTCTCTTGCACCCAGGATCACATGAATGTGTAAGGGGAGATGATACTTCTATATATCGAATCATGGGGTAATAACAGAGCCTGCTTTCACACCAAACATAGTAGAAAATAGTAAATTTTAAACCCAAATGACAATTTTCTAATCTACCAAACAGTCTGTTTCAAAATAGTCTTCGACATATGTGATACAAAACAATTCATCAGTAGTTTGCAATTATCTTTAGCGATCGTCCAACAAGAGGGATTTCGAAAGCTTGTCTTCTATGCTACATAGTGCAAACACTATGCTAACTCCTTAAAACACACACTGCAAATTGAAAATTAGCTAAAATAAAAACACAATGAAAAATTGTAAATCGTAAATTAAACCCAGAAATTTTACCAGTCATATGCATCATTCAGAGTGACAGATGCATCACAGAGTTTTCACCAGTCAATTGCATCGCGAAAAGCCACAAATGCATCAATGTTTGTTAGATGTGTTGCTATATTCGTCAGATGTGGTTCATAATATCAATTGTGTCATTTCATTTTTCAAATACGTCGTTCTATACGATACCTGCAAAAATTGAATAAAGCGTCTACGGATTTGTGAAGAACATGTCTTCACGTCAGGTTCACCAATGTAACATCATGAAAATAATGAATATTAAAACATTAACAATAGCAATAAAACTCTAATGTAATCTAAAGTTAAACAACAAAGAACAAAGGAAATAGCTAAAACATAAAACAATCTCACCAAAGATTGATGTAACTCTATGGATAACCTCTTTTTTCCTTCTCCTTTTAACCATGTTGGTATTCTTTCCCTCAAATTTTCAGTATTGTGTGCAAGTATATCCTTGATGTATGTGATTATAGGAAAATATCAAAGATTAACAAGTGCTCCAAAAGTCATACAATTTTGGGAGGAGAGACAATGATGAAAGCTAGATCAATTTATAGAAAATTGATCATTTGAATGAGAGGCCAAGATTGAAAGATAAATGAACAATCTAGATTAAAGGATTTGGCATGCATTATGATAATTGTTAGTACTTACATGAGTGATAAAACCTAAGAATAGAGATAAGATTAAATAATGATTTAATCTCAGCTTGAGAGTATTTGAAAGTAGAAGAATAATGTTTGCATGAGTAGGATAAAGATAGAATAACAAAAATGATCTGTTCAAACACGCACATAAATTAATTAATTAAATAAATATATTTAATTAAAAAATGTGTACATGCATAAGCACCTTAACTAGATAACTAACTAATTATGATAGAGAATTTATTCGCAAAAGACACTCAGACATTAAATTAGGAGATAATTGACTAATTCAAATAGATCTTGAGTCAAGTGGGAATGAATACTTAGATAACTTAAACAATTATCTAAATATAGAAGGAAATGCCAAAAATAGACATTTATGAATTAAATGATTATTTAATTCAAGATTCGACATTTAGGGATAAATTAAATAAATAATATTTATTTAATTGAGCAAAGAAAAGGTTAAATGAATAATTAAAGTATTTATTTAATTATAGTCAAAAATACGATAAAGATAAATTAAATAATAATTTATTTAATTTAAGAAAGAGGATAAAGTTAATTAGTGATGTAATTAAATAAAGAACGTTTATTTAATTAATCAGGATAGAATAAAGATAATGTGAATTAATTAAATAATTAAGTTTATTTAATTAATAGATGAATAAATGTTAAAGTGAATTAATTAAATAATTAAAAGCTATTTAACTAATAGATGAGAAAGGACTTTAGAAAATAATTAAATAATTAACATTATTTAATCACGACCATGAAAATATGAATTATGAAGAAATTGAAGTCGCAGGCTTAGACCAAATTTCAGTGTCTACAATTTGTATTATTTAAATGTCTATGGTGTCATGTCACTAATTGGGACCCACCAGCTAGGTGGCATCCCTATTGGAGGTGACTAGATGACACATCATCATCCCAAGTGAACATAGGCATCCCACTTTGGAATCTATGACATATGACAAATTTTATGATGCATCATAAGGTATCTTTGGATTTGGACGCCCCTCACCTTCTAGATGCTTCTTGAATCTTTTATCACTCTATTTAATGAGTGCCTTGAGTTGTAGAATGCATAGTTTGTTTGCAAGTAACGAAGTGCTCCCAATATTACTCCAAAATAGGTGTTTGCGCTGAATCACTTGTTGAAGAAGCTTTGTACTTGGTGATATTTTGTAACTCTTATTTGATATAATAGGAAAGTGTTGTGCTTTTGGATGGTGGGTTTTTTTACCCGAAAGGGTTTTCCCCATGACATTTTTGGTGTCACTATTTTTATGCCTTGTTACTGTTTTATTTCCATTATTCTCTATGTGCTTTTCTAGTCACAACTATTAAAGTTCCTAAAAAGAATTTTTTTTGTGACTCTCTCTTGATAAGATTAGTGTAGGAAGTTGTTTCTACTCACACGACTTCCTTTCAATTGGTATCAGAACCTAGCCAACCTTGGTTGGGTAGAAGGGTTTTTTGAGTTAATCTCTATTTCATTGGTATTTTTTATAGAAGTGTGTATTTTACAATCTTGTTTCAGGAAAGAGATGGAAAGCACATCTAGGAGGGTTGAGATGAAAAAATTTAATGGTGGTAATTTTGAGTTGTGGAAGCTCAAATTGGAAGACATGTTAGTAGACCGAGACTATGGCTTGCAATTTCTAGAACCAAACCTTTAGGCATGAAACAAGAGGATTGGGATCTCATGAATAGGAAAGCCAACGGTCTTATTACATTCTATTTGGTTGATTTTTTTCTCTTGAATGTCCATGAAGAGAAAAATTATGTTTCTTTGTGGAAGAAGCTTGGTGATGTCTATTAGGCTAAATCCCTAGTAAACAAGCTTTTCCTGAGAAAGAAGATGTATTCTCTGAAAATGGAAGATGGAGGATTTGTTGCAGATTAGTTGAACTCTTTTAATATGTTGGTTGCACAACTAGGTTCCGTTGGAGAAAAAATAGATGAACAAGACCATTGCATGTTGCTTTTGTGTGCATTGTCGAACTCTTAGGATCACTTGGTAATGGCTATTGGAAACACTACTTCCACCTTCAAGATGGATGAAGTTGTTGCCTCATTACTATCTGAGGAGATGTGAAGGAAGTCTTCTAAGATGGTCAAGGAGGCCCTTGCAATCCATGGCAGACCAAAAGAGAGAAACAAAAAGAAAGACAAGAAATCTAAGTCAAAGTATTTTGGGAGATGAAAGTTTCCTGGTAAGAAGTCCAAGGAAAAATATTGGAATTATGGTGAATTTGGTCACATTCATAAAGATTGCAAGAAGGATAAGAAGAAGAAAAAGAAGTCTTTCTTCGATTTTGAATCTAAGAAATCATCCCAAGATGATGGAGAAGCATTTATTATAGCCTTGGTAGCCCATGCATTAGATGATGTGTGGTTGATAGATTCAGGTGCATCCTTTCACATGACTTCTCATAGAGATTGGTTCTTGAAGTATGATGAGTTTGATGGTGGAAAGGTTTACTTGGGTGATGACCCTCATATGAAGATTGTTGGTTGTGGAAGAGTCAAAATCATATTTCCTAATGGAAGAGTGAAAGGGATATATGGTGTCTTGCATATCGTGGGTTTGGCATGAAACCTACTTTTTGTAAGTAAACTAAATGATTAAGGAGTGCAAGTTGTTTTCTCTAGTGGAGGATGAAAGATTACAAGAGGAGCTATGGTGTTGGCTAAGGGAGTTCGTATTGGTACTCTATTTCAGCTTGATGCATGCACTGCACAATGCAATAGTTCTATTGATGTATCGAAGAAGAGACCTTTGGACTTTTCATCCTCACCATCAAATTGTGTAGAAAAGAAGCATGTTGCAACTATAGCCCATGGTCATGCATTTTGGGTACCTAAGGGTGCTCAATCTATGGAAATGAAGATTTCCTACAGAGAAGACAATGTTATGGCATGGAAATGGTCACATTGGTGAGAAGGATCATAGAACCTTGAAAAATAAGATCCTTGTTGAGGGCCTTGATGATTGTAATCTCGAGTTTGAATTTTTTGAACATTGTGTATATGGAAAACAACACTATGTTTCTTTTTACTCTAGTTCTCACAAGTTTTCTAGGGTCTTGGATTATGTATATTCAGATGTTTTGGTCCTGTAAATGTTCTTTCGTTATCAAAATTTGTATATTTTGTTTCTTTCATAGATGATTGCAATAGAAGGACATTTGTTTATTTCCTACGAAGTAAAGTTGAAGTCTTTAGTCGGTTTAAGGATTTTAAGGCCATGGTAGAAAATAAAACTAACATAAAGATTAAGTGTTTGAGAATTGATAATAGTGGTGATTTTTCTCCATAGAGTTGTTGAACATCCAGAATACTAAGAGGGGAGAATCAGTATTCCACAAACCAATAATAAAATCCACTTAACCATTATTACATTTTTTACTAAATCAACAAGAGAGAACATAGAAATAAGTCAATGCAATCACAGACATGAACACCAAGACTTTTATGTGGAAAATATAGAATGGAAAAAACAACGATGAAAGTTAACTCACAATATATTATATCTAGATACAAAATATTATGGGGCTCACTGTTAGGACTCATTGTCCTTAAAAGGCTCACAACCTGAGTACAAAATATGGCTCACTACTAGGATACAATGATAGTGGTGTTGGAAAGAGACACTGCACATGTCATTTTTTGTTTTCATTGATGGAAACCCTAGCATGTGATTTGATACACATGTTAGTATTTGATCATACCGGAAGTCAAAATGAAGTTTTGTGATTAATTGTCAAACTAGAACAAAGCATCTGACAAAATTGTGTTCATCGATTCATATGAAATTTTCTATTATCATTTTGAGTTGTGGATCTCAGGGAAGGTTTTTTCGATGTATGATCTATGCTATCCTTGAATCTTAGATCCTCATATGAATTCGTTTGCAAGTTAGAAGATCCAATTGATTGATTTTCTGCTTAGGAGTGCAAAAAGGTTGACTTGATGAATATAGCATGTTACAGATATTTGAGGAATAATTGTTTAAGTGTTTTTTTTTGTTTGAGCATGTTTATTTGGGTCCTCACTATGTTATGGCCGACTTTGGTTGGTGCATATTGAAAATTATTCATGATTTGAGCCGATAGTTTGTAAATATTTTATTATTTTATTGAAGCCAACATGCAGCGATGTAATCTCTTGTTACAGATATATATAAGAGATCATTTATATCATTTGGATGTATGTACAAAGTTTTTTGGTGTGTGTTACAAAATTTAGAAAGATTTTAGAGAAATTGTGCATAGTTTCACTTGTGCAGAAAAGGATTTGTGATTTGAATTAAAGTAGACAGAGCAGAAGAGAAGAATCGGACAAAAGGTCAAGAAAGCAATTAGTGTGCTTAACTGAAACTATAATCAAGCATTAGTAGATGCTATTTTCTCAGTTCAAATCTTCAGGATGTAATCCAAATAATTGGTAAGACAATGAGTCTTCCTTTTGTATTTGAGTAGTGAGCTCTAGGTAGTGTGCCTGAATGCATGTGCATTCCTTTTGTAACCACTTTTATTTGAGTCGACTCATATTGTGGATTGATCTCCACTATTTTTTTCACCTAACAGGGTTTCCACGTAAAAAATCCTTGTGTTATGGTGTTGTGGTTTCTTGTTTTGTGTTCATGCATCTTTCTTTTGCTTCAATGCTATAAGTAGCTTAAAGATTAGGTTAATAAAGTTAAATTTTGTAGAAAATTGATTCACCCCCCTTCTTAGTGTTCCTTGATTCTACCAATTGGTATCAAAGCCTAGTTCCTTAGAAGAAGTTTAAAAGCTTGGGGAAGATTTGGAAAAGTAACTCAATGGAGTCAAGAAGTCTTCAACAACTTTTGGTGGTGCTAGATGATCTTGATCAATCCAAATATGAAGTCTGGGAATTGCAACAAAGCCTCATGGATGCTAAGAAATTCATTCAATCATTGAAAGATAAAATCAATAAGTCCAGAGAGAAGAGAAGGGAAATCTGTGATTAGATCAAGTAGAAAGAGACTAAAAGCATTGAAGATGAACAACTGAGTCAAGCCCTAAAGGAGAAGATAGAAGAATGTGAAAAGTTTACTAGAGATAATGTTGTCCTAAAGCATGAGATGGAATATATTGTGATGAGGATGACCAAGGATATTGAAGACCAAAATAATAATGAAGAGAATCTTGCTCAATCCTTGAAATAAAAATCTAAAGAATGCAAGTGAATTACTGATGGATTCAATCAATTGGAGATTGAATTGGAACAATCCAGAAATAATGAAGAAGAGCTTGAAAATTAGATTGTTATTCTCAAAGATGAACTTGCTATTGCAAATGAATTCAAGGAGAAGTTCAAGATTAGCTCAGCCAAGCTTGATGAACTGATTAAAAGTCATAGGACTCGAAGTGACAAGCAAGGTCTTGGATATGATCAAGGAGAAAACTTTAGATCTAGACAAAGGAGATTTAGGCAAGGAAATAAAATGAACAAAGCTGGAAGGTATCTGGTAAGACAACCTAATGGTCAAAGGTTCAATGGTTATTGTTTTGTTTGTAATAAATTTGGTCATATGGCTACTCAATGTAGAAGTAGAATGAATTCAAGTGGTCCATCATTCTTCAGTCAGTGTTTCAATTGCAATAAGTATGGTCATAAGTCAGTTGAATGCAAAAATATGTCAAACAACCTTTTCAATAGAGATGTTAGATGTTATACATGCAATAGATTTGGCCATATTGCTAACCAGTGTAGATCAAGAGAAAATCAATGGAATAACTAGTCTGGACAAAGAAATGTGGTGTGCTATAATTGCAACAAATCCAGTCACATTGCAAGATTTTGTAGAGGAAGAAAGAGTCCAATAAATCAAAGGAAAAACATGCAGAAGGATGAAAAGGGAAAAGGAAAAGCTACTACAAATGAGATCAATGAAGCAAATGAAGAATACATGGGTGAAGAAGAGTTCCTCTGATGTAGGAAATGGTTCAGCACCAGAATTTGGTTTTGGTAATTCCTCCAGAAATTAGCTTAAGGCCTTTGGCCTAAGGGGAGTTCTCAAGAAAATATTTTAACCCCCTTTTCGGTAGTTGGAACTGAAATGTGGCAGATTGCAATGATTCCATTAGTGATGTGCAAATATTTTTGGATCTCTTGTAAGGAAAATTTATGCAAATTGAAGGTCTGTAGAAGAGTTTTCTTTCACAGTCTGTGAGAACAAGGTATCCAGAAGACCTAGGGAAAAGAATTTATTGCGATGAAAAAGTTAGGTGTGAAAATGATAAAAGTCATTTCTATCCCTCATTTTTCACATTGCATTTCAAGAAGAAGAAGTTTGGAGAGCTCTGAAGTGAACTTTGGAAAAGTTTGGCAAAGATTCAAGTCTGAAGGTGATTCAATGATCAAACCCTAATGAGGTGAAAGGTATTTATCTACAAACTCGTGAACATGAAAATTTTGGAAATGGTTTCTCTATTGGTTTCTGATATTAAGGATAGACCCGTTCGAAATTCAAATGGAACCCATTCAAATCCACTGAAACAAAAACTATAGGTGCATTTTCCTCCTTCTGTATGGTGTTTTGTATATCGAAGATAATAGGACATAAATTCATTCAAATGTTGAAGAATTAGGAAGCTCCCAGTTGTTGAATTTGTACACCAATCACATTGTGGGAGAAGATCTCCATGTAAAACCTAAATTCAAATCTTTGGAGGAGAATAAATTCACTCAGATTATGAAGTTTCCCATGTTTAAATAAAATGAATGGGTTTGAAATATATTTAGTTGAGTGAATGCCGAGTTTATGTGGTTAAGTCAGCCTTTTAATATCACAAAGGAAGCTATAAGGATTTTTATTGGTTTGAATTCATCTAGTGGGTTGCTGACATTGAAATTTTTGAAGAATCAAATAGTCACAGATGCAACCGGTTCAGTGTTCGAGAAAAGAGCTATGAAAATTGATGATATTATTGAAGTGGATGTGAGATTTGCTTCTATGGTCATTGGGTATAAGATTTATCACTCCAATTGGGAAAATTTTGTATTCGGTACAACAATCTATGCAGCATATCAGATGATCAAAGAAAATACAGATTATGACCCATGTGAGTTACTCTGAAGCCAATTAATTGAAAATCTTGACAAAATTAAGAAGGATAAGAAGAATTATTTTAATTATGGTAATATGTTGCTATGTTTATTCTTTTATTTCATGAATGAAGTTCTAGGAGTTGGAAAATTTCAATGGAAAGGTGATAAATCGGTAGCTATTCAAATTAGAGATATATTGTATGGAATTGGTGACAACAAAACTAGAAAAACTACTATCTGGGGTTATTTCAAGAACTTTCAGAATGAGATGCAAGCCAGGGAAAGGATTCCTACATCTATTGTGGAAAATTTTAAGAACACAATTTTCTTCATGGTTGATATTGATCAGTGTTTGATGGAAACTATTCATCTTAGAATAGTGTGGATAATGCCTATGGGTTATGAGGTTGAAGAACACATTTTGGAGCTATATGCTCAAAACTTGCTAAGTCATCCTTGGGATCCAACATAAGAAAGGTTTGGTACCTTTGAGGAAAATAATATGGAAGTTCATACACAATTGAAGAAGCCAATGATAATTTGGAAGGAAATAAAAGAAGTGGAAGCTTTTGCAAAAAGCATGGGGATATCAGCTGAAGCAGTGAGAGAAGCTAGGAGGAAAAGAGAACAAGTTGAAGCAGGAGAGCCAGCTAGAACTAATTCTGCTAGTCTGAAAACATCCTCTGCCAGATCTAGATCCACAAGGAGCTTTGCTCTCTCATCCGGTCTAGCAAAGAAGTCAAGCCCTATGAAAGCTCAAGCCAATACATCCAGTAGAGAAGGAAAGAGGAAGAAGGACAAGAGCACAAGAGTATATGTTGCTATTTTAGAAGATGAAGAAATTGAATCTGATGAAGAGGTAAGAGAAATCAAGCATAAAGGATCAAAATCATCTAAAGTCTCTAAGGACGAGCCCTTCGATGAAGAGAAAAAAATAAAAAGGTGAAAATTGATAAATCAAGTATGTATGTAGAGGAAGTAGAAAAAGCTTTGATTAAGGATGGTAATCTTAGGCCACTTTGTGATTGGTATGACACCTTTGATAGTGTCGGTCAAAGAATTCTTGAAGAAGCTACAATAAATTATTTGAATAATTTCAATATGACTCTCATTGAAATAATGTCTAAGTTACCTAAAGCTCTATATGAAGTTTTAGAAATGAGGAGAGTGAATGCAAGAACTAAAGAAGATCAAATGAGAGAATAGATACTTGTTGATCTATGTCTGGTGATGTCTATAGAAGAGATGAAGAATATTCTCAATGAAGAAAAAAAGGATTTTAAGAGAAATACAAGGGTGAATAAGTTGATGATTGGGTAGATTGAAGAGGTGGCAAAAGACACTGAGAAAATCCTTAAGGCAATTATGTTAAATAATAGATACAATGTTGTTTTTGAAGAAGTGCATGTTGAATATATTCCATCTAGTCTGGGAATTGAAGAGGACATATTTGAGGATAGTCTAAATCCTCTAGATATACATGACACTGAAATTCCTATGGAGATTGAAGCTCATAAAGTTTTGTCAGTTGATGAAATTAAGATTCCTGAAGCTAAGGAAGAACCTTTGAATGAAGAAAACAAGGATGAGATGAAGGAGATTCATGTGGAAGCAAGAGACACTGCTAAGGTAGTAAATGAGTTTTTGGAAGAACAATAGGAGGAATTTGATCTTGAACTAGTTAAAGGACCCATCAACTTGGCTACTTTATCTCCCATTGAGAAGTTGAAAGTTGCATCATTTTCTCAAACCAAGGCAAGGGAGGAGATTATGAAATCTCATATTGAAGATTGTGGGTTGTTAAGTCTTTCATCTAGTATTCTAGAGAAGATCATGCCTTCATATGTCAATGATTCATCTGATTCTCCATCCAGTCAGCTGAAGAAACTTGTTAATTTTGTAAGTACTCACTTTAAGTCACTTGAAAACTCAGCTATGGATAAGTTCTAGAAGGAATTTGATACTAAAATATTTAGTAGGTTGAAAGGGATGATTGTTAATGATAAATCTTTATTAGCTACCTATGTAAAGAATATTCAAGGTGCTTTGTCTAAAGGTAGAAACATTTATAAGTCATGCTTATCATTGTCTAAATTCATTGAGGACATTGAAAAGAAAATGAAGGAATATGAGAAATAGTTAGTAGACATCTCTCAAGCATTTGATCCTCTAACCATTTCTATTGGAAAGCAAGAAGGTCAAGTCATATCCCTGCTTGACAAGATTAAAAGTCTGAAACATGAAGAAGGAAAAATTGTTGAAAGACTGTGTGAGCTTAGAGGACTAATTGGTCCGAAGATGAAGAAAATGCTTAGTGCATTGAAGGAAGCACAAGATGCTATGGTGGTCAGTGATCCGACAAACCTTGAGTCAAAAGAGATAAATTATTACTTGTTCTGTAGTCACATGACTATTTTGGAGAGTCTCAAAAAGGGTTGGGACACTAGTTTGAGCCTATTGAAGAGTAATTTTGCAAATATATTCAAGTTTATGTAAGTTGTAGAAGAAAGTTTGTACATATGTAGTTTTTTCATAGCAATTTTATTTTATTTTTTGTAGGCAGATTTCCCACCTTTTCCATTGATGTCAAAGGGGGAGAGTGGGATAGTGAAAAATGTCATTATCATCTCAAGGGGAGTTGTGTTTTGAAGTTTTGAAGGTTGGCAGTGTATTCATGTTGGTATTGATCTGACACTTAGTCATTTTTCACTAAGTGTTGCCATCAATGCCAAAGGGGGAGATTGTTGGCAAGAGACACTGCACATGTCACCTGGTGTTGTTATTGATGGCAACCCTAGTTTGTGATTCAATCTACATGTCAGTATTTGATCATACCGAAAGTTAGAATGAAGTTTCATGATTAACTATCAAACTAGAACAGAGCATCCAAAAAAATTGTGTTCATCGATTCATATGCAATTTTTTGCTAAGTATGTGCAAGATCATGATGGGCCAAAAAGTGGCAATATGATGGGTATGTGGCTAATGACTTTTTTTTTTACCCAAAATTGATGAAACAAAAAGGGTTTTTAAAGGAGATTCTCCACTTTCCACCAATATAAATTATGCTTTACTTTGAATTTAATAAGTAATTATTATTCATTTTCTATTCAAATTACGACTAAAGTCCTTATTGATAGACTAATTGAAAAACATCTATAGCTTTCAAACGATGTCACATTTTTTTAATCCAAAATATTTGTCACATTCTATGCTTCACATACTATAGGATTAAAAAAAGAAAAATTGAATTTTATGAAGTTTTGACCAGGTTAAGGTGGTCAGACATATGAGTTTTTTATATATTTTGTTAAGTTGTAACAAAAATTTCATAATTAATTATTGACTTGGATAAAAATTACAAAAAAATATGCATCACATCGGGACATGAGTCCTCTACTTATATCTAAAATCTTATAAAAAAATATTATCATTTTATTATGGTTAGAGTGGTCAGACAAACACCTACTTCTTATTTTTTCCTTGAAATTTAAGTACTATTGCATTGAAATTTCAAATTTTCACCAACTAGATTTTTAGTTTTTTAAACAAACATAGTAGTTTAGAAACTACATTTAATTTGCTAAAAATTATATTCTTACATATTTTTGAAATAATATAGATAACTTATTCAAAATTTTATGTCAAGTTTCATAATGCTAATTTTTTTGATTTTTTTGCCACTTAAGGGCCTATTTTTTCCATGATGATCCTGCACATACCCTATTATCATTTGGAGTTGTGGATCTCAGGGAAGGTTTTTCAATGTATGATCTATGCTATCCTTTAATCTTAGAGCATCGTATCAATTCGTGTGCAAGTTATAAGATCTGGTTGATTGATTTTTTGGTTAACCATGCAAAAAGGTTGACTTGATGAATATAGTGTGTTGCAGATATTTGAGGAGTAATTGTTTAAGTTTTTTTTGTGTTCTAGCATGTTGATTTGGGTCTTCACTATGTTATGGCCAACTTTGGTTGGTGCGCATTGATAATTATTCATGATTTGAGCCGACAATTTGTAAATATTTTATTATTTTGTTGAAGCCAACATGTAGTGATGTAATCTCTTGTTGCGAATATATATAAGTGATCTTTTATATCATTTGGATGTATGTACGAAGTGTGTTGGTGTGTGTTGCAAAAGTCAGAAGGATTGTAGAGTGATTGTGCACAATTTCACTTGTGTAGAAAAGGATTTGTGATCTTAATTAAAGCAGACAAAGAAGATGAGAAAAATCAGACAGAAGGTCAAGAAAGCAATTGATGTGCTTAACTAGAACTGTAATCAGGCATTAGCAGATGTTATTTTATCAGTTCAAATCTTTTGGATTTTATCCAAATCTATTGTAAGACAATGAGTCTTCCTTTTGTATTTGAGCAGTGAGCTTTGGTGGAGTGCATGAATGCATGTGAATTCATTTTGTAAACACTTTTATTTGAGTCAACTCATATTGTGGATTTATCTCCACTATGGTTTTTCCCCTAATAAGGTTTCCACATAAAAAATCCTTGTGTTATGGTGTTGTGGTTTCTTGTTTTTTGTTCATGCATCTTTCCTTTGCTTCAATGTTATAAGTGGCTTAAAGATCAGGTTAATAAATTTAAATTTCATAGAACACTGATTCACCCCCCCTCTTAGTGTTCCTTGATTCCAACAAGTGGCTCACTATCAAAAGAATGAACTAATGTAATACACCTTCAATGTACAAGGTTCAGTTCCACTGAAGCTCAAAATATAAAGTGTTGCATCACTCAAAAAATTTGTACTACTAATAAACCATTTAGGCTCCGATCTTCTCCTCTGTTCACTTGCTTACACACACACACACTTTCTCCTTCTAACTCTCTTGTACATATCTCTTCTATATTTCATCATATATATACAAGCATATCTTATTCATCAATTTGGTTAGCCTAATTGGGAAAACACAGAATAATCAAAAACCTTTCTTTGTCAGCATTATATAAGATTTGAACATTTTATCCATGTAGTACATTATGCCAAGTCGACTATTAGTCTTCATAATATATTGCATTCACTAATTCGGCCAAGACTAAAACAGAATTATCCAAACCAAAAAATAATCCTCAAATAAAACAATTTCCAGATCTAAGAACACATTAGTTTCCCAGCATACTACCAGTAAAGAGACTATCAACAAAACCGTAGTTTAAGAATGCTCACCTTAGTAGAATGTGGAGTCTCCCACACAATATTCCTCGTAGATAATAATAGTAGGATACAGAGTTAAACTATGTCAGAGATAACTTTTTGTTCATAGTAGAAGACATCTCAAGATCCAAGAAATAGTAGTCTGAATGAGTCAATAAAAAATGTTTAAGAGATTAGAGTCATGTTAGATCTTGCAGTGGGTTCCAAACTCAAATACCAACACACTAATCCATCACAAAAGAGTATTACTAGCAGAGAAAAACTTTCGATAAACCAAGAAAAATTCCCATATAGTTATCACCATGTAGTTATTACCATGTTGACATCAATGACAAGATAGGAAAAACCAACACAACCATCCATACTTCATGCTCATGTTGCAAAGCTTCCAACAATCTCCCCCTTTGGCACTGATGGCAACATGCATGACAAAAACTTTTCAAGAATACCGCAACTGAATGTTCTGACTACTCCCCCTATCAAAATTGTTCTTCACAAAAAAAAATTCTTCTAGCTCTTTATCTCTCCATCTCTTTATCTGTCTACCTTTGACATCAATTACAAAGGAAGGGTTCTAGTATAAATGTCTATATAGAAAATGTAGCCAAAAATATATGAACATAGAATTAACCTGAAGAAGAACCTCTAAGACTATCTAGGATATCCTTCCATTACACTTTACCTTCTTCCCATGAACCTCTTACATTGATGAGAGTCTTGTAAAATAGATCAAGTTTAGTTAGAGACTCTATACCATCTATTAAAGTATTTGTACTAAGATTAATCTATGATAATTCACCAATACAACCCAAAGCACTAGAAACAAAAGTATATCTAAGTGCTACAAACTTCTTGATAACATATGTTCTTTGATCCTACAAAGAGAAAAAATTGTCCTGAAGCTGCACAATGTAGGACCACCTCTGATTATCTTTATCTTTTGCTAACCTATATGTATCTTCCTGAGTGCTCAGTCATGACTCACTCATCCTTATCTCATTTCTCATATTCAATGTATTTCCATACCAATCTAGACAAAAGGAAAGTAGTTCCTGGGCCTCTTTTTCACAACCTTGTACACTCTTCAGTTCCTTCATTACTAGATCATGTGCATTCACACATTTTCTTTTGATATCATTCAAATCTTCTTCATCAGACCTAGTTCCAACAAACATTTCAAGTCTGGAGATGTAGACTTTCAAAGAATTAATCATGTCACAAAGATTCTCCACAATAGAAACAGATGAATCAAAATTAGTATCAGGAATAACCTTCTGCAAATCTTCCAAATCTCTTTGAATGTTTATTATTTCATGCTCATGTTCAAGCTCACTTCCTGAACTGCAACTTCCAGTTTCACTACATTCTTCCTTTTCTTCCCTATTTTGGTCACACTACTGGAGGTACTTTCTTCATTGAGATGCTTAGGGATTTCCAAGAGAAATTTAGCATATTTATCAATTTTAGCCTCTGACACTTCATAATCCATTTCAGATATCCATACTAACCTTGATTCAATTGCTTCCATGTGACATAAATTTGTAGACACAAGAAAATTTATACTTCTGGAGTATCTTACCACAACACTTACTGAAATCCAACACCTTGTGTTCATCTTCATCTGAAATGTTCCAAAAAATGCAGCAAGGGAAGACTCTTGTGCATCCAAACTACCTAGATTTATCATGAAGTTCCTAATTTGATAGGCAATAGGCTTTGAATTTGACCATCCTAACCTTCCTATTACTAATAACTCTTTCAAAAATTAAAAGAGTAGACAAAAAACCAAATCGCCATACCAAAAAGTATTCTTTCTACTCTTCTTGATCTCCTTTAAATTCTTCAAAAGATGTATGCGAAGTAGTTCACACAAGTTATATTCCATACCTCTTAATACCATATCAACATCAATATTCACTGAGTAGTAGAAAGTGTAGTCATTGTTAGGGATACAAACTTTATGATCAATGACTAGAGCAACATACCTTATTACCTGATCAAGAATCAATCTCAAACCAATTTCTTTTCCTTTAGAACTCACACCTGTAACCTCAATTATTTATTTCTCATTCATTGTCTTCAGTTTAGGTATTGGTCCATAGGAACATAGACCAATTACATCTATAATTGATTCTCTAGTAACCAAATGTGCCTCATCAATCCACAAAGATTCATCATGAATTTTGCTCAATACCATTCGAATATACTTCTTCTCAAATTCAAACAAAGGAACTTTCCTCCAAACATCCATTTTTTTCTCAACTAATACTCTGTAGGCATCATGATTCTCTTTCAATTCATTTTCCCAAAGCACATTCAACTAAACTGGTGATATTTATTGAATCTTTCTGTAAAAAAATGCATAGATATCTTCTATAGGAAACACTCTCAGAGGAATGCAAGAGAATGCACCAACAGATTCTACTGACACATTCCTCGTATATCTCTTCAACTTAGTTTTATACACACAATTCAAAATATTTGAATTATCCATCAATAAAAGTGAAAGATTGTGCAAACAAAAATACCTCTGAAAATGTAAATCAAGAAATGTAGAGACATCCTATTTCTAGAGCTCACTTCAAATTTTTCTGTTATTTTCTTCAAATTATGAAACTCTAAATTCCCTTCTAAACTTCTTTTGAATGCTTCACCAAAAATACATAGGCCTTTAATTTTATCTGAACTTATTCCTTTCATTCTAAATGATTTTGCAATAAATATTTCAACTTGTAGGTAGATTGCATCAAAAATTGTGTATACCTCCATTCTTTCAAATCCTGTACACCTCACTCTTCACACATGCAACTGATAAAATACCTTAATATTGTTACCACATTAAATATACTTCTGTCATGATATGACACAAATACCAATGAGGGGGTTTATTATATTTTCTAATGATTTCTCCCCCTTAGCCACTGCTTTCATTTAGAAATTAACAGAAGTATCTGTACAGGAGCTCGACATAGATAATACTGATGATTCCTTTCTCCAAATCCTTTTCATTTATTTTCTTGCTTCTTCTATATCAAAGGTTTTATCATTCTTCTTCACTGGATAGATGCTCTTCTTTCTTTTGTTGTTACTACAAGGATGTTCTATTTTTCTGCACTTACAAGTAACATTCTTCTTTCCATTTTCCCTTTTATTCAATAGACTATCTTTATATCCATTCTTCTTGCACTTAGAATCAATCACATTAGTTTTGAAGTCCTTTTCCTTATGACCAAATTTCTTGTAGGAATGACAAACACCATTGAAGTATTTATACCTTTTTACATCATGTCGTTTTATAGGAATTTTCTTGGAATGCTTCTTTGCTCCTTGACTTGTCTATCTTTGTTTTGTGTCTTCTTACTAGTGGATTGCTTCACTTTACAACTTTGACCTTTTCAAACCCTAAATCACTCTTATCCCTTTCAAGTCTTTGAGAGGGAATCAATTGATCAAGCATCGTTGAGCTTATCTTAAATTTATCTTCAAAACTCTTTTCCCTTTCTAGATTAGATCTCAAGATTTATGCTTCTAATTCAAGTTTTGCACATTCATCCATCTTCTTTTTGTATGAACCAAGATCCTAGTACTTGCAAAAAAAAAAGAACACACACATTAGAAGATTGAAATGAAAGTTAGAATCTAAGTTCCCCATGAAATCCATTCACAAAGCTTAAATTAGGAAATGAGATGAAGAACAAAATAAGAAAGCAATAAAAAGAGATTGAATCCTAATTAAACAAGAAAAATCTTGATCCCATGGGGGACTTGGTGTTTATTTGATGTGAAAATTGGCCCTTTCCCAACTCCAATGATGCAATGTTGATTGGTGATGAAGAGTGATCCAATTTGTTGAAGATTCAAGTATGCTCCAAGATGAGAAACCTGCATAACCTAGCTAAGATTTGATAAAAATGGATAAGAATTGCTATCGATTTGAGTATAATAACTTTGCTCAAATTGTGGATGATGAAATGAGGAAAGATACCTCTTATTTATAGAATGACAGTTTGGAGAAATGCCCAAAATGGAGCAATGTGGGACTAACATTCAACCAATGGCAATGTGCCACTTGTCCATATGTGAATGGATGGGGGATGTGCACATTTTGATGAATGTGCCCATAAATGCAATTAGGTGATATTTGAAATTAGTGAAATGACATGTAAGAGGGAAAAGAAATGTCTTAAATGCCACTTGGATCAAGGAAAAAGGACTTATTAGGTGAAGTTAAATGTCTTGTTGGAAGGACAAAGTCCACTTGGATTTGAATTCAAATTTGAGAGAATATTCCTCCATTATGCCATGTTGAGAAAATAGAGATTTAATAAATGAATTAAATCTATTTTCATGTGCAAGTGGCAAAAGCTAGAGGATGAGACTTGCATTAGGATTAAATTAATCAAATGTTAATTAATTTAATAAGAGATTAGATGATGTGACAAATTTGACTTAGATTTATAGGTTGATTTAAATCAAAGATTGAGAAGAATGTGATTTTAGACTTAGTTAAATAAATATTTTGTTTTATTTAAAAAAAGAGGATGATTGGTTAGCTTAAATTAAACAAGGTTTTATTTATTTAATTTAATAGATAGACCTTAGAGATTTAATCAAATAAAGTGAATTATTTAATTAAATATGGACATATGGTTAATTAGATCAGATAGATTGATTTAATTAACAAGAGAGAAAGATTTAATTAGATAAAATGATTTATTTAATTAAGAGAGGAAAATTGATGAATTTAATCAAATAAGGGTATTCAATTAAATAGTTAGAATGAGGGATGATTTAGGATGAAAAGGTGTTAATAATTGGGATCAAGTATGTCGGTATATTTTCCATGTCTACATTTTTCCCCTCTTTGAAGCAATGCACTTGCTGCACTGGTTCAAAGAATAAATTGTCTCGATCAAACACCAACATTTTTTGATTTCAAAACTTGCTCCACTACTACCCTGGCAAAGGAAAACATGCCAATATACTGCCCCCTCGAGAGATCGGACGAAAATTATGAATTTTGGTTGATCTCACGAAAATGCAAAAAACAATATAAAACAGACCTTGGATGGATGAAAATGGGACGAGGGGACCTAGACCCCTCTTGGACAGCTAAACGAGGTCAGAAAACCATAATTTTTAGTCTTAAATAGGCTTTGGGGGGCCACTTCCAATTCATTTTCACATTCAGCCTTTAGAGATCTTATGATTTTGAGCTCTAACACCTTGGCGAGATGGCACAATGACAACTCCCCATGCACATTTTTGATAGAGTACAGACACACTAGAGACTTCTTGGCACTGGACCACCGGTGAGTCAACTTGACCCAACTTGATTTTTTGATTTTTGCATGTATTTATGACGCTTAAAAACTAGGTCTTTAGGAGCGGCACTATATACACCCACTAGAATTTTAAATTGTGATGCTCTATGTTTAAACTACACCGTTGTTGCAAGGTATGACACCACGTTGCAGTTTGGAATTTAGGGTTAAATTTCAAACTCCAGCACCTTTGCAGATTGCACTGTCGCGATGCTCTTTAGGGTTAGGGTTTCGGATTAAAATCTGTCGCCATTGCAAACTGAACCATCGTGGTGCAGTTTGGGAATTTGAAGGCTCTAGTAGCACAGTTTGATGTTTACAAACTGCATTTCCTTCATAGGCAGTGACGTTGGAGTCACTTTGGGATGTCGGTTCAAGCTACGATCAAGACTTTTTTTAATGATTTTTAACACGGTGACTTTCCTAATGTAGGAGGAGGTGAGAGAGATCTATTCACGTGAGCATAGGTCTCAAGAGATTTTAGGGTATCTATAGGATTTGTTTGAGCAATAGAAAGAATGCCTAGGAGAGAATGGGACTTTGGTACATCACCTATGCACTGCCTGTGCAGACACACCTAAGCATGATGATGGCCCTTGCTGAGAGATGGCATAGTGAGACCTCCTCATTTCACCTTTCGACAAGCGAGGCCACATTCACACTAGAGGATGTGTGGTGGATTTTGAGATTGTTGATCCATGGTGAGTAGGCTATCTACAATATGGATGTCAGGAGGGAGGCCTACTATGATGTTATGGGTACTGACCAGATTGTATTCTACAAGGGCCAGATCAAGTTAAAGTGCCACAGGCCTATCATATCACCCTACCACTTGGTTATTATAGCCACTATATCGGGTCTTGTCGCCCTAGATTGGTGAGGCTAATATTTCAATCCTAGATGGGTACTCGCTTGAGAGCAGATGGTTCAGCGATGACAAACACTTTTTGCATGGGGGGCAGTTTTGCTAGCCTCACTTTACAAGGATCTACATGAGTTTTCCTATATCGACGATAGAGCACTAAGAGCAAGGGTCACACTCTTGCATATCTAGGCATGAGAGCACATCCTCGTGCTTCGTCCTTAAGTTGTTCCAATTCTGATGGAGCCAGATGATCCAGTGGTCTAGCAATATAGAGGGGGTATTTCTTTCACTCATATCAAACAACACGGGATTCCTCACTGGAGGAAGATCCTCGATGATATGCGAGTGTTCATATGGTATCCCTACCTTGGACAACCAACCTAGTTTGATAATGTGCAACAGTTAGACTTGTTGATGGTGTTTTCTGCACAGCAACAACTCAGACATAATGCAATATTCTATCTCTCTTGAAAGGTAATCTTCAACTATAAATTACTGAAAATCACCCCAAGGTCTCTCAGGTGTCAGGTCATGACAATGCATAAACAACTCAGATAATATGTGAAAATGCTGGTAATCACAATCAGACCTTACTACAAGCAAATTATATCTTTCCAATTTATCCGATCTTGCAATATGATGATCTCAAGTCCTAAATCTAACCAGATAATAAAGAAACAACAAAATATGAGAGTGCAAGAGAAGCAATGAAACCTAAACTATTTCTAAGATGAACCATGCAAATGATAGATATCAGGAATGGACCAATCTCGAATAACCAATTCTTGCTTAACCCACAGTGCAATATCACAAGAACGGTGCAATCTTCTAAGGCATATAGATTTTCAAATCATAGACATTCATCCACAATCGAACTAAGCACAAAATAGATATATGGTCCAGGTTGACTTTACCAGCCTACTACAATTAGATAGTTACTGGGAGTATAGACCAGAGATTGCTACAAACATTCCAAATATAAAATCATGAACATCATTCACCAAACTAATCCAACTCTAAAACACTAAATTCTAAATCTTTAAGCAATTTGAAAGATGAAACAATAGGAACCATGCAAGATAACTAACACAAAATATTTCACCAAGAAAACCACAATGCCTT
>VDFB02160270.1:0-20197 GCA_007258455.2 Sequoia sempervirens | reverse complement strand
GGGGCATAAATCGATGAAATATTTTAGAAAAATTTCATGGCATGATTTTCCTTTATTCTTGTGATGTGTCCTCTTCTTGGTGGTGTCATTGGGTTTGATTCCATCCAAGAGTGTACGATTTACTATCATGGCATGATGCGAATGAGGCATTCTATGGGCGACGATCTAACACTTTTGACTTGTCCTCACTTGGAGACATTAGGCACAATGCTCCCTAAGAGAAATACCATTACATTTACAAAGAAAAATCCCCTTTAACAAAATTTTTACATGACAAAAGCATTCAAAAAAGCATTTACATTGTGGTGCCTTATTAAAATTATTAAGAGGATAACTTTGGTATGGTTAGTATGATGGGAAGCCAATACATTGGCATGACTTTCTCATTATACGGTGGGAAGACAAAACACTGGCACAACTTTCTCACTAAACCACTTCTTTGGGACAACTCACCTAGTGGACAGATTGAGGTTCCACTACCCTAGAGTGAGCAACATATGTTACAGACAAACAACACCATCTCACATCGCATTGAAATGGTTGTGCTTGATCCTTTGTTTTTGTTTATTTTTCTTGGCCTTTGACAAGGTATGATTATGTATCTTTTTTATTGTTGCATACTTAAGTGTCTTGAATGCCTACTTTAGTGTGAGTTTGACATGAGGTCATCCTCTCACTAAAGTGGGGGAAAAATTTAGTAACAGAAAAAGTAAGCCTTTTCCCTTACTTGGTTTGATAATTGACATTAAAAATAAATTAATGATGTCTTGGAGTGGTGTTGTAATGTGTTGTACACATTCACACTATTCTAGGACCTTTATTTGACTAAAATTTTCCTTAATTGATCCTTTACAAGGGTGTTGTAAAGTGTTGTAACACACTTTCACACTTTCCTAGGATATATTTACTTAATTAAGCCTAATGGGCCTCTTTCTGAGTAAAATGTACATAATATGTACCTTGTTTAAGTGTTGTAAAGTGTTATAAAGTACTTTCACATTTATCTAGGTGGTCATTAATTAATTGAGGGTAATTGGAGTAATTAGCCCCTTTCAATTCAAATTTAGGCCTTAATTTTTACACCTCTCGAAGATCTATCCTAACACTTATAATTTAATTAAAACAAAATATTTCATTGGGAAAAATTTGGTTCTAGTAAGTTGATCTAGGACCCATTTTCCCTTGATGGTGAATGGGTTCTCCCTTAACAAGAACCCCTTTTTCAGTTGATCTGGACTGGGTTTTTAACCCTCTCTCAATTCCCCAGGGTTAGGTCCTAGTAAACTAAGCCAGGATCCATTCACCCAAGATGGTGAATAGGTCCTCCCTTAATGAGACCCCCCTTTTTGAATTTCATTTTGGTAGGAATTTAATAACATTTCTTTCCAGATCTAGTGTCAGCCTTAATTCTTTGAATTTTGGGGTTAATTCACATTGTTTCTCTTAAGCAAGTTTATGAGACACCTTAGAAATTTCAAGGGAGCATTATAGAACATTTCAAGAGCACTCATAAGGAATTTCAAGAGTTTATTGGAGCAATTCAAGAACATATCATCATATCAAGGGTTTGATGCATGCATTCATGTTGTTGAGCTAGAAAGGTGCATGTAGAATTGAAGATCTACTACACTTTTGGCCAACTTATCAGCACCAGTGAATTTTAGTATTTATAACTAAAAATCAATTTTGGTCAAACATATGATCTATTAAGATTCATTCTAGATAATTTAAATATGTCCACAACTTTTCCATTTCAAATTGTTGGCTAAATGCATATATAGCACCACTTTGAGGCCAAGTTACTAAAAAAAAGAAAAAATTAAAGTTTCAACAACTACTAATATAAATAACATATTTTTAAAAATGTAAAAATACCCTTTTGTAGATCTATAAGTGTAGTTTTTAAATATATATTTATTTTAATAGTTCAATTATTATTTTTTTATTTTTACTAAAAGTAGGTTATCAACACAAAAATATTAAGTTAATTATCACATCAAGAAAAATACTAAAACTTATTAAAAAAAATATGATGCCCTAGATTAAGATAGTATAATTTTTTTCTATTTTAGATAAATATTCAATATTAAAGTTGACGTCGAGTGGAAACAGCTATGTTTTAATACACACATGTTTAAATATTTATTAAAATTGCAAAACAAAATATACATGCCCTAAAGTTTCAAATTATAAATATACAAAAAAAAAATTGAAGGAAAAAAGAAATTACTATATAAAGCTTGACATCGAGTAGAACATCATTTTTCAGCATTTTATCAGTAACTAAATTATAGTGTTAATTTATAAAAAACTATGTTCAAATAATGTTTTAATTTTTTCAAAAAAATACAAACATAATTTATATACTAAAAAATACACATTTTATTACTTTACATCATTTCAAAATTCAAAACATATATTGCCACTTTCTAGTGATTCAATTTTAAAAGTTAGATCAATGTTGGCCATTTACTTTATAAAAGTGTGACACAATTTTGTACTTTTACCCAAATGTGTATGTGTAAATGTGTGTGTATACATGTGTGAAGACGTCTTAAGTGGACTGCCTTGCCACGTCTACTTCTCTCACTCAACCACCCTAACACTCCACTGTGTAACATTTATCACTTGTTGCCCCTTTCTATACTTCTCTATAGTCATGTTTAATTCACTTATTTCTATGTATATGTGTATGTGTATGTGTATGTCAATTCAGACCTACAACAATTGTATCTTTTTTAGGTGCCATAGATTAATTTGGGGGTGTCATCTACTTTATATGATGTGCACCTAAACTCAAATTTAGAGCCTATCACACTAATGCAGGTGTCACTTTTACATTAATCACAACTACACAATGTAAAAAAGGTGCCAATCCAACACAATTAAAACCCATCTCACCCATCTTTAAGTGACTGGTGAACCCATTACAACCATGTTTCCCATCGTAGCATAACCAAACCAATAAGAAAATTCATCCATCTATCTCATCAATCATGAAACCTATAAAACATATCAACATGAGTATATCCCAACTCATGAAGTAGGGTGTGCATGTAGTCATGGTGAACTCCAAAATCCCATTTGCTTCAATTTTTACAAGTTTTAAGGCACCCATTGTTAAAAACAAAATTATGGAAACAATTGCAAACAATACACCAAACTAATCAACTAAATAATTAATGGCTGAAATCAATCAAATTAACCAAACAACCATCAATCAGATTCAAATAATTATGAATTCAAATAGCCATGAAAACCTTCATGTATTCACATGTATTACCATAGAACAATAATGACCAGTAAAGCTCTTTTAGAACATGTATTTAGGGGACCTAGTTTTCCTAAGGCCTTTCATTGTTTCCTATTTAGCACTTAATAGTTGAAAGGTCTAATTGTGGATAGGTGCAACATAAATTACCATTACAAATGCTTTGGGAAAATCAAGTCTCCCTAAACCATTATACCTTGTAACAATTGCACAAACTTTGACACTACAAATTGTGTTTAATATTTGTATGGTTGGAATTTACAATTATTTTCATGGTTCCAACATCAAGGTCTACTATTAAATTAATTTTGGGGGGTTCTCTTTTGCATAGGTTATCCTTCATCAAATCATCCCTACAACAATTCTATCAATTTTAGGTGCCTTTGATTAATTGCAAGTGTGTGCTATTTTTTAGGTTCTTTGATTCATTTGGGGGTGTTATCTTTTTAATAGGATAGGCTACATCAATTCAATCATGTAACTATTGTAGATTTGTATTTGAATCACTTAGGGGACTTGGTTTTGTGAAGGCTTTCAATGGTTACCTATGCAACACTTCATAATTCAAATGGAATTGTGGACCCATGCAACATAGGTTGCCATCAAACAAGCATTCATAAAATCAAGTTTCCCTAATTCATTACTGAATGCAACAATACACATGACTCTGTAGGGGAGAGGAGTCGACACGTGCACATCCAATTTTCTATGATGTACATTAACAAAACAACCATATTTATATGACTAAATTGATGAAGCAGAACCAATGAAAAAGACAACCTATGTGTATGTGTATATAAATGTATATGTATATGTATATGTATATATATGTATGTATATATATATGTATGCATAAACATATATGTATATAGATTGCTTACATGAAGAACATGGAATTATTCAGCACATGATGTATATAGAATTGCTTACATGTAGAACCTATGAAAAAGAGAACAACCCCAAGTTTATGAATGGCATGAAAACAACCAACAATATTGTTTGTTACTGAAATGAAAAATTGTAGCATTGCTTACTTGCATTCATTTGCATGACTAAATTGAATCACATCAGAATAATATATATGCATTCATTTACATTGAATTGAAGATACAATAAGTTGCATGACTGAATTGTATATGTATATGTGTATGTCTATATCTATTTATATTTATATGTAAATGTATATGTGTATATCTATGTATATGTATATACATATACATATACATATATATATACATATGTATAAGTCTATGTATATGAATATGTATATGTACTTGTAGATACATATACATATATGTATATGTAACAATAGAAAGAAGTTGCTTTTAACATTCACCAATTGAAGTCTATCCATCTCTTAATTGGAGTCTGAGCATCGTAGGTTGTGGTAAAGGTTTGAAACTTGTAGAGGATGAACCGAGCACATAGTGGCATGCAAGTGAAGAAAAAATGAGAACTTGTTAGAATGAAAGGATATAAAGATGGTGAGAAGAGTGAGGCATTGGGAGCATTAAATGTAGGTTGGCTCAGAAAATATGTATGTATATGTGTAAACATATGTATATGTATATGTATGCATATAAATATGTATATACATATGTATATGTATATGTAAATAGATATGTATATACACATGTATATGGATATGTATATACATATGTATATACGTATATGTATATGTATATTCATACATTTATGTATATATATATATATGTATATGTATATGTATATACAAGGTTGGTTGGAAAAATATGTGGGGTGGCATATAGCTAAGGAGAAGAGACGTGCATTAAACACGACAATCAAGAAGTATAGAAAGGGGCAGTGAGTGATAAATGTGACACAATGGATTCTTAGGGTGGTAGACTAAGAGAAGTTGGCGTGGAAAGGTTGTCAACTTCGGACATTATGCCATGCAAGAAGTGGCACCCGAGGTACCTACGTATCAATCGATGAGTCTTTTTTTCAATTTTTATTTAAACACGTGGAAAAATGTTGTCCTCCCACATGGAAAATTGGATCAAAAAAAGGAATAGAAAAGACAAAATGTCAATGAAGAAGCAAACATTGCAAATAAAAATAGTGACACATTGCAAATTACATAGAACACACATTACAATATGATCATAATACATTGCAAATCAAAACAATAACAATGGATGTATAATTATCATATATTTAAAACTGTCAACAAAGAAACATACATTGCAAATCAAAACAATAACACACATTACAAATTACATACAACACTTTTTGGAATCTGATCAAATTACTTCACTAACTGAAACAATAACACTCAATCACTTTATGAAATTTGATCAGATTACTTCACAAACTGAAACATTAACACTCAATCTATACTTATCATAAAATTAAAATTTTCCACAATTTTGGTGCATTTGTAAATATCAAAACTTCTAAACTATATGAAATTTGAATTGCATGTGAAAACCAAAAAAAGGAAGCATCTAATTGTTGTTGTAAAATGGATCTTGGCTAGTTGGGGTGCCACTCACCATGTTCTTGTCCCCTTCTAGTCGATGAGGAGTGTTGCATGCATGAGTGGGACTTGGAGTGGTAAATTGGGTGCAAGTGACATGTGTTGGGGGTGGTGATGAACACATCTGTACATCCCGAGTGCCAAATTGATATGGATATTGAGTGCCCCTGAAGTCTAATTGGGAGAGACTTGAATAATTCATTTTTGTGGAGAATTGAGGGATATTAATGTTGAGAATATCATGGAAGACTCCATTACTTTCAAACAACGGATTAGAAGCATTCCTTAACAACATCTCTCTTTGTAAAGCCCTTTATGCCTCCTCAATCTCTTTTTCCTTTCGGTCATGTTCCTTGTGAAGCCTCTCTTGCTCCTTTTTTGCATCTCTATCCTTTTTTTGTTGTAGTTTATGTTGCTCTTTTTCTTTTTAAAGTATCTCCTTCTCAATTCTAGCATTCTCATTCAACTTTTCTACCACGATTTTTGTTGCCCTCTTCTCCTCATTTTGTTGTCTCTTTCTTGATTTTATCTCCTTGACCTCTTTCTTCATTTTCTCTTGCTCTATTAACAGCCTCATGTAGTCATTTGTTGTCAACAATTGAGATTGTCTATTGATCCAAATTGCACCAGCTTTGGATTTCTTTTCATGGATAGTGTGCATAGGCAACTTGAGGAATGTGTTGATGTGTGGAAATATTTGTGTTTCTTTTTTCCCATCTGACTATGTGGCAATGACCTCCTTTACTACTCGTGAGCCCTTTGTTACATCTTCATTGCCTCGTAAATGTGAATTACAAGAAGGAGCATAGTAATGCACAACTTGAGAAGGGTCAATTTATGGTGGTGGTGATGGGAAAGTATAGGTATCCTGTTGTTCTAATACTTCCAAATCAATTCCCAAGCTCATTGCTCCCTCAACCAACTAGGGTGGTTGGCCTCATTGTGATGGAAGATCTAAAATTTCACTGAATTGATCAATGAGGTTGTCCACCATGGGAGGGGTGTGTTCATTAATCACCACTTGTGCAACTGATTTAATAGGATAGCTATGAGGTGAGTGTTGTGTTTCTATTGCACTTTGCAAATGTCCATCTAGAAGAGTGGACTGCAATTCTGTGACATCATCGCTTGATAGACCAAGTCTAGAAAGGATGAGAATGTTTTCAACTGTGTCAACATCCTCATTGACCACAACTGTCTCACTGGGATGCATTTCATTGACAAGTGCATTAGGATTCAGTGACCATATACCAATCCTTTTAAACCCAAATTTGATGTTGTCAATTGTCAAAGCTCTTTTCATTGCTTTTATGCCTAACATTGCAAGTTCTCTCCTCCTCACTTCAATGTTTGGAAACCTTGAAAAAAAAATTGCACATTCTAATTTGAAGTAAGCTTTAAAAGGTGCAAAAAAACTCACATCCAACGACTATAGCTTATGTGATGTGTGTGATGGAAATGTTAACAAATCTACACCAATTTATCTTGCTTCTTGGATGGTTTAGAGTGCTACATGGCTTCCATGGTTGTCAAAGATCCACAAGACCCTGTTGGTGGGAAAGACACTGAATGGAATTGAGGTTTTGAAGTGGGTCAACCAATCTATGAACAAGTATTTGGTCATCCATGCATGGGGTTGGGCTGCCATGCAAGCACCTAGTTCACAGTCTATGATGTAATTATTTATGTTCACACTCCCCTTGAACAAGTAAAATCCTGGAATGCTCTACCTGGTAGCATTGACACAACATAGAAGGGTTATCCATTCATGGCTCTTCGGGATAACGTAAGAGACATTCCTGCTACCTTTTCTTGCGAGCACCTTCATGGACCCATTTTTTCCAGCTTGGATGCCAGTTTCATCGCAATTCCATATGTTATTAGGACCATATGGCATAGCTTCGTATGTTGTAGACAATGTTTTGTAGAATGCAGCTACAACATCAGCTTTAAGATTGAATGCCCTATCTTTTTCTAGGCCTTCAACAGTTTGTAATGCAAGTTTAGGATGTTTGTGCTTGAAGCTTGTCCACCAGGACTTCCCTTGGAACCCATTGGTGAAAGGTTTTGGCCTATTCTAACATGTTTGGGGAACCTCAGACTTAAGATTAGCTATCTCAAAACAATGACCAAAATCAGCCATTTACTTGCACCATTCCACAATAAGATGTTCTTCCTCTTCACTGAGCATTGTTGGCAGACCTTTCTTGGGAGTTGTTGTTAGACCCCCTAGCCATTTGGACAGTGTGGCTATTGGGATTTACTTTTTTTAAGCCCCCCTTATCAACATATCATTCTCTTCAATGTCATAGAGTGCCCTTTTCATGTCATCTAAAGACCACAACTTTTTTATTTGTTTTACCTTCTGTGGTATTTGAGGTGTAGTAACTTCAATCTATGGTATTTGAGGAGTAGAAACCTCATCTACTTTTGCAACAATATCTATTTTAGGGGGGAATCTAGCTCCTTGTTTGTTGGAGGGAAACCTTTTCATGGCTCTTTTCTTTTTTTTTGTTCCCAGTACAGGTCACCACTGCATTGCCCTTGGCCATCTACACAGAATAAGTATAATCAAAATAGTGAAGCTTAGTTTTTTTGTTCCTGGATTCAATTGTGTTCTAATTGCATTGATAGTGAAGCTTGAAAAAAAGAATAATTAGTTTGTAATGCACAACATATGAGAATAAGATAACCAAAGTCAATGATAATGCAGAACCTATGAAACATAAATGGTAAACTATGAAACACAAATGCTTGAAAAATTATCTTTATATGTATGAAGAGAATGATGCTTGAACATAAGATTATTTAGTTTATGTATGTGTTATCTTTTTAGTTTGTTGCATTTCGATTTAGATCATATTTTCTAATAGTTTAGAGAGTTACATCTATTTTGGAGTGAGCGACATAAGGAAATAGATGAGTAAGAAGCAGAAAATTACAAACTATGCAAGGGAGATAGAGTTTAAAAACATCTCATATCTCTTAAGCATTTATAGCATTAACATTCTCATGCACAACAAAGTGAAAACCACACTCATATTTTAACTATGACACAATAGAAAGTTTATAAATGAAAAATAGTAAGAGTTTAACAAAGCTCACATATTTTATATATGAAAAACTCATTGATGAAGCAAAACCTATGAAAAAGATGAAAAAAAAACCTAATAAAAATAGAAACCTTAGTGACTGATAATGCAGAACCTATCAGAATAAGATATCCAGAGTGAATGACAATGTAGAAGCTATGAGAATAAAATAACTAGACTGAATGATAATGAAAAACCTATGAGAATAAGATAAGCAAAGTGAATGATAATGTAGGAAATATGAAACAAAAATGGTAAACATTGACTAATATTTTCCATATAAATGATAATGCAAAACCTATGAGGCTTTGATAAGCGGAGTGAATGAGAATGAAAAACCTATGAAATAGAAATGCTAATCTATGACTATAATATTTACAATATAAACCATACTAAAACATTAAGGATAAACTATGAATGTAACATTTTCAATATAAACCCTAGGGAAACATAAATGGTAAACTATGATTGTAATATTTGATGTATAAACCCTAGGGAAACCGAAATGGTAAACTATGACTCTAACATTTGTAATATAAACCTTTGGGAAATAGAAATGGTAAATTGTGACTGTAGTATTTACAAAATAAACCCTAGTAAAGCTTTAAATGGTAAACCATGATTGTAAAATTTGCAATATAAACCCTATGGAACACATATGCTAACCTATGACTACAATATTTGCAATATAAATGCTAGCTATAGATAAAGAAACACCTGTGATTGTGATTGTGATATGGATGTGATAAAGAAGTTCTATGATGAAGATACCATCAAGTCCCAACAAGTCATCACTTCCTGGCTAGAGAAACCTAACTCCAACTTTTTCAAGATACCCAAGCAACTATTCAAAGCTAAATTTAGGGACTACTATGATGTTATCACCCTTCTTAGTAAGGTGGTAGGGTTGAAGAGTGTAGGAGTGTTTGAAAATTGGATGTTCCATGTCATTGTGAGGATGGAAAAAAAATTTATTACCATTGGATAGGCATTATTAGTGCCATGATTCATGAACAGATGTGTAATTTCCTATAGACAAAGACCTTCTCAATGACCTCCTACTTGGTTTATGTGCTTGCAAGATTCAATCCATACACAGGACTAAGTACAAGGGGTGTGTTTGGGCAGGACATAATTTATGAGGTTTATCCACAACTACACCTGGGTAACTCAAGCTATAGGAGGGTGAATGATGCATTCACCATGTACATCACTAGCTTTCTCCAAGGTGCAGAGCATGTAAGAATATCTGACAATGCTAAGGAGTTAATCAAAAGGTATGGGACTTGGTTTATACAGTTTCCCACCTTTTCATATATAAGGATAGATGGTTATCAGAGGGCTCAACACAGACTTCCTAGGTATCCCATAGATCACATTATACTTTTGGAGGTCACAAGGCAGATATGTGATTTCAATGCAACTGTGAAAAAGGATAAACATAAGACTAGATTTGGTGGTGATTTTCCTCTAAGGATAGGCAGTAGTGAGGCATTCCCTTCTATCAATTTGGCCTATGGTTCCAAAGAAGAAATGAGTACTCTAGGTTTATCTTTTCATTCCAAGAGATCTAGATTTGATAGGCCTGGCAAAGCACAGAAGAAGGCCAATAGGTAATATAGCCATAAGGATGATATAGAGGACTATTGGGCCAATTGCAGTGATAAATTTGAGATCCGAAGGAAGAATTTTTCTAGGCTACCAGTGAACTTAGTTTGGCTATATAATGTGAAGGTCATTCCAGATTAGGTTGAAGATGATGGAGATTTGATTCAGGGCCATGACTATGAGGCTGTGAAGGATAAACCAATGGGATAAATAGACTTGCTAGAGGAAGGGAAAACATAGTTAGAGTAAATTATCACTCCAATGATTAAATATACAAGACTAGGGCTCAAGCATAAGATGTGGGAGTTGGAAAGTGAAGGTGTGCAATGCACCTATGATCTAGTGGGAGACTTGGAGTCTCATTCCACTTCTGAGGAGTCAACTAAACATGATACTTAGGGTAAGGGAAAGGTGAGCTCTCGTTTTAAGATAAAGATTAAAGATGTTGAGGCATAGGAAGTATAGGAGGCAAAAAAGCAAAGAAATCCTATTGCAAAGAAAAGGAAACATATTTCAAGGACAAAGAAGTCGGCAAAGGATGAAGCTGAAAAGGAAGACAAAGAGGCTAGTGTTTATGTGCCAAAGAGAAGAAGAATAGTGAGATTGTCATAGAAGGAGAAGGAAGCCTCTAAGGAAGGATATGAAGTTAACCCACTAGTAATAAATGTGGAGAGTTTGGGAGAGAGGACATAAGTATACACAAGAAGATGAAAAATGAAGGATAGTGTGTCAAGGAAGGATGGTCCTTCAGTTACCCCTACTGAAGAACAATGTGATAATATTCCTCCTCTCCATGAAGCTCGCAATGTACCAAGTGAACTAGGTGAATCTAAAGAGGTAGAGAGTCATCAAGATCCAGAAGGAGAAGAATATCAAGAAGGTGAGCTCTATAGTGTTGAGGGAAAAATAGAGAAGGTGTTATAGTCTCTCCTGGTAACTTATGAGGATTCACCTGTATGAAATGAAGAAGATAGACCTCCTCAGAGAGAGGAAATGCTAGTTAAGACTCCATCACCAATACATGAATAAGAAGAGCATGATAAGGAAAAAGAAGATAAAGTTGAGGAGATTTCTAAGAAATAGGATTTGAGCAAAGATATACCCAGGGATTAATGGGATGAAGTTGGACAAAGCAATGTATAATCTAATTCTACTATTCCAGATTGGTTGGAGAAGGAATTAAAGAGTAAACATATTGTTGTAGACGATACTCCTCCCAATTGGGATTAGTTATTGGAAAATATAGGGAAGGGTAAAGCAAAGGAGAAAGCCAGGGTTATCTCGAGGATTGAGAGAGATGGAGAAAATAACAGGGTGGTTTGCATTGCTACTCTTTCTCCTGATAAGATTAGGGATGATGTAAGTGGTAGCGACTACAATGTGCAAACTATCAACCTAGGGCCTAATTCCATGGAACAAGATATTGAAGAGTATGAAGGATCTAGTGCTGTGATCTTAGGTAGATTGAGGAAAGAAGTACAAACCAAGCAAGAATTGAAGAAGTAAAATGATAAACTAAAAATATATCTACAAGATTTGATGAAACCCTTGCAATATATCAACTCCTCATCTGTTGCAAGCTTCCTGCCATAAGAAACAATATCTGAGTTGGACAGAATGAAAACCACCACACATGCTACAATCGGCTATTTACAGGGTGTGCAAACAAAGGGAGATGATGCTAGCAAATACATAATTTCAACTGGAGGAGATGCTATGAGATCAATATATTGGTTAAGGAATGTGCTAGCTCAAGATAAGGAGGATGTGGATCTCTTCTTACAAAAGACTAAGGCCATCATGGAATATACTGAGGACAAATTGATAAGTGATGGAATTCTTCCTTCGTATAGAGCTGCAAAAACTTGGGAGTGGTTTGAAGCTTTGCAAATAAGGAAAAAAGTGTTAAATAAGGTGTATGAGCAAAGGAAACAAATTGAGGACACCTTGACTAAAATCTACAATAAGTGCATTTCTTTCTTTGAGGTTATGAAAGGGAGAAAGAGGTTTGTGCCAAAACATCTTAGCTTGAAGTAGTTTAGAAAATGGTGGTGAGATGTGTATTCTCCAGTCAATGAAGGCACAGTCACTGAACATCAGTTGGATGATGCAACTACCTACATTGTAGTAATTCATAAATATAAAACTAGTAAGGTAGTTTTGGATAAAATGGTAAAATAGGTAAGAGAAGATATTAATTCCATTGAAAGGAGAATTAATATTTTAGCTATGCCACCTGTGGCCGACTTGGATAGGGTATTTTTGATAGTGCATGATAGGATGGAGCACACTAAGGATAAAGGGGGAAGTAGTTAATGCAATACTTCATCAGAATTTGTGCTTCCCCATTGTTTCTCTTCTCCTTCACATGCATTGGACCGGGCTATGTTGGAGATCCCAGGCTAAATCGGATGGAATACATGCATTTAATGCATATTTTACTTTATTTTGAATCCCTCTTGGGTGACTTTTTTTGTGGCCATTTATTATTGTAAACCTTAATTGGGCCAACATATCTTGGTGGTTTCTATGAATATGGCATTCTGCCTCATTTGTAAGGGCTAGATAGTTTTTGATATTAGAGTGAATTATGCAGTATAGCAAGAGTTAGATTTAGGAGTTAGTATCATTTTCAGGCAACTTCTTTAATAGAAGATTGGAATTTTTACTACTTTGGGTGATATAATACAAGTAAAGATATTATGATTTGGTGCCTTTCTTGTGTTGAATTTTATCTGGCATGGTTCTTGAGATTCTATCTTTTGAAATTGATTAATTTTATTTGATATATGATATATGCTATGTTAATGTTAGATGATTTGATGATGTTTATGGTTTGTTGATTGAAGTGTTAGCAGCAATCTCTAGTCCATACTTTTTGCAGCTAGTTAACTGTTAGTTGCTTTGTAAAGTTAGCCTGATCTTTTATATTGATTGTGCTTAGTTCAAGCATGAATGTTGATTCATTGAAATTTCAATAAGGTTGTTTTGAATGAGTATTCATTATCTAAAAATATTTAATACCTTAGAAGATTGCACTATTTCTGTAAGATTGCATATTCATCTGGGTCAAGCAGAAATTAGTTTCTGAGGGATTGGTCTATTTCAAGTGTTTATCATCTACTTTGTCAATCTTAGGGTTAGCGTTAAATAGAAGTCTCTTGAAACCTTTTGTATTTTTCTATTTGTTTTATCATTTGGGTTAGATTCAGGATTGGGAGTATCACCATATTGCTAGATCTAATAAATTTAAAGATTTAGTATTTGCTTGTAGTAAGTTCCCTTTGTGATTACTAACATTTTCATATTTATCATTGAGTTGTTTATGCATTATCAAGACCTAACATTAGAGACCTTGGGGTTATCTCTTGAGGCTTGCTGATAGAGATTTACCTTTCAAGAGAGATAGGATATTATATTCTGTCTGAGTTGTTGGTGTGCAAAAAACACCATCAATAGATTGGCACTGGAAGGAGGGCCTGAATAAGCAAGATGGATCAATTCCTATCTGCTATTTCTCCTGAAAGATTTAGAAGAGTAACCAAATCTACTATAGGGGAAGAGGAATTTCAAGAATTGAAAGCTCCTAATAGGTCTAGAAGGACCAGAGGAAGGGGAGAATCTTCATCCACCCAGCTAATTCCATCATCTCCATTATCCTCATCTTCATCAAGTCCATCCTCATCTGATTCAGAAGCCATTCCTATTCTACAGCCCCATCAAGCCATAAATCAACCATTACCAACCCCACCTCCACCAATGGATTTCCTTGCCAACAATCTGTCTCCCTTAACCTTTAATAATTACAATGTTATGCCCAAGAACCTAGAACATTTTTGTTCCAAATTCCATGTTAATGACCCCAATAGAACTATTGAGGAACACATTAGGATATTTTAGACTTTCCTTAAAGGTAGAGGAATCAATCATGAATATGTAGCATGTAGTCTCTTTCCTTATTCCTTAGGTGAGGATGTGTTCTACTAGTACAATCATTTGCCTACTGGGTCTATACAGAATTGGACTGAATTGGAGACTACATTTCTACAAAAGTTTAGGATTCCCATTATCCCCAATGAGCTTTATCTTCAGCTCACCAAAGTTAACAGATAAGTCCATGAGCCCATATGGTCCTTTAACAATAGGTTTCATTGTACCTATACCTGACTACAAGCTCCTTATGTTGTTGATGAGGCCACTACTTTAGAAGTCTATTATGAGGGACTTGACAGTCTAACAACTAACTTCATGAAGTGGAGAAACAACCCTCCTACCACCCTACTTGATGCATACACAGAGACTGCGAAGGTTAGCACTGCTTTAAGACAACATTTATTTGGGCCTTTACTATCACTAGGACCCACTGCTCACCCCAGGAAGGTCCCAACTCTCAATCAGGCTCTCACCAGTTGCACTCCAATCATGAATCTGATACCTCAATTGCCCCTGGTTCCTCACCCAGGACCTATTGTGAGTCAAGTTCCACCTGCAACCAACTACCCTTAGTAAAATGTGAATCAAACTCTTCATCCACAACCTCAGGCTAGTTTTCCCACATATCTACAAAATTTTGAAGTATTGAATTAGTCATTGAATGCTAGTACTGCGTAGGATATCTTCAAAACAATGTAAGCCAACCTCCATATAGAAATCTTGACAAGGAAAGATTGGATGAATTGACTGAACAAGTGAAGAAGTTGAACATGGAGGTAACTTATTTGAGAAACCAGAACAATATTTTCTAAGCTTCTCATAGAAGTATGAAGTCCAATTATAGTAGAGAAAATCAGGAAATTCAATAGGGACAACATTTTGAAAGAGGTCAGCATCCTGAAAGAGGATATAATAATGATAGAGGACAAAATTATCATAAAGGACAATCTTTAGGTGAAAACTTTGATAGGGGGCAAGTTGGTGGACAAGGTTTTAATGGGAGACAACCACCCAGACATAATAGAACTTGGAATACAAGGCCTAACAATGGAGGTGTTCCCACCCCATTGGATCAGCTAGTTAGTCAAGAAAAACCTCCAAGTGGTGTATATTTAGCTAAGGATTCTTTATCATGATGGTGTAGGCTCCATAAAACAAGTCAACATTCTAAATTAGACTGTCTAGAATTTTAGACAGTGGCTTTAATCTTTTAGTATGAGGTGGAGAATAATGCAAGTAGTCACGAGATGGTGACATCTACTCCCTATGATTCATCAGTGTTGGTGCTAAATCATGCTCCTTTTCCACAAAGCAAGGAGAATGTGCCTGAAGAAGAACCAAACTAGCTTAAAGAAGAGGTAGATCAGGTGTGCAATGAAGATGAGATTACATAGTTATTCGATGAAAATCCAGTGAATGATAACGGCCCCATGGATGAAGAAGAAGCTTATATTGAAGAGGTGCAAACATTCTAGCAGCTTGTTAAAAAATATGATTTGAGGGACCTTCCACATAGGCATCCACAGGCTAGAGGCCCCTTCACCACTTCTATTCCTCCAAACAACTTCAATACACTTCTAGATCCTAATGCCAGCAATAATCCAACATATTGTCATGTGTATAGGTAGTACTTATCTAAAGATCAAGGACCAATGGATCTGTCAAAAGGGCAGACTATTGAAGCAAGTAAGGATAAGGTAGTAGAATACCCAAAGGAGGCTTCCACTAATCTAAGTGTAGAAAAATTGGCCATATATGTTGTAGAAGAACTCAAGAAGCTAAAGGTAGGCCTCTCTGCATTTGAGTTATTGAGAGTTCCAAGTATTAGGAATGTAGTTCTAGGAGCTTACAATGCAAATTTAGTGTCACATGATAAATCAGTCAGTGAGAGTGTTAATAGAGCATCAAGTTCTCAACCAGTAAAAGGGAAAAATTAGATTCACAAATAGGTTCACATACCACCAGGAGATAAAAGGAAAGAGAAAGATAGAACTCAAGTTACTCAAGTGGATACTCCCTTGACTTTGTTCCAGGGGAAAATGGACACTCCTCCATTTCTGATCTCTATTTGTATATTTGGTAAGAACTTGCACAATTTCTTGTTGGATTTAGGTGCTTCTACCAATGTAATGCCTCTTGGTGTTTGTAGAGCCTTAGATATTACTCTTGCTAACTTCCAAAAGAAAGTTACTCAACTGGATAGAACTGAGGTTAATGTTGTAGGTGAATTGAACATGATTCATAGGTAGGTTTCCTCTGACCCTAGAATTCAACAAGTTATTAATATACATGTGGCAAATATACTTAATGCTTATCGTCTGATTTTGGGAAGAGATTTTACTAGGGCTCTAAATGGATATGTATCAACTGATCACTCTCATATGTGGCTTCCCTGGAAGCGAGTGCCAAATAAGATCAAGATTGAAAGAGAGCCCATGATGAAATACATGATTACATAATGCTAGAATACTTCCAATGAAATATTGATATAGAGGGTGAGTATGGGTAATTACATACTTGCAACACCTTTTGAGGATTCTGATGTGGAAGAAATCCTTATGCTACATGCTACATCTATGGATCTCATGGTTGAATCTAGTGGTACTGGAGCTCTGGTGGAACCCGTTGATGATGATGTTCCTAAAGATCATCAACTCAGCATGTTGGATAATTTCCAAGAATTCATTCAAAAGTGCATTGAAGATCAGATTTAGTTGGGTAGGGGAATGAATTTGGAAGAACTACTTTTTCCAAATTCGTGTAGAGTTCATAATGCCTTCCACTCTAAACTGGATTGTCACTTGTGCCAGATTGCAGTAGAACAAGTGCAAAAATGTATCAACCCTATTCTAGCAGTCAAAACAATATTCAAAATATTCAAGAGGATCCTAGAGGGAAGAAAGTGATGCTATCTGAGGAGCCCTCCTGCAATAATAGTGCAAGAGATGCAGCAAGGAAGTTTGCAGTTGCCAGTTGTTGGACCTTAAGATTCAACGGATCTAAATCAAAGCAAGGAGCTAGAGCAGGATTTGAGTTAATTAGTCCAAAAGGTAAAAATTTCTTTGCTACTCATAGACTTCAATTTTATTGCACTAATAATGTAGCAGAATATGAGGCTTTGATTCATGGGTTGCTCATGGCACTAAAGAAAAAGGTCAAGATTTTGCAAGTCTTTGGGGATTCTAAGTTAGTGGTTAAGCAAGTGAGGAGGTAGTACTCGTGTCATGATAGGAGGATGACCAATTATAGGCATAGAATATGGTACCTTATTGAAGGATTTGATGCCTTCAACATTCAATTAATACCACATAATAAGAACCAAGCAACAAATTCTCTTGCTCAGGCAGCTAGTACGTTGTAGCTTTTGTCTCTTTCTGAACTGAAGAAATTTATAGTGGAATTGACCCTAGTGCCTTTAGTACCTGACAATGTTACCCATTTCTAGGTATTTGAAGATGATAAGCATACTTTGAATTTTATCACAAGTTTAGATGTCTTTGCTTCTTAGATTATTGATAAAACTGAACCTCAAGAAGCAGAGATGGATTTGGAAGGGATGATTAATTTGAAAACTAATACTATTCCCAAAGGAATGGTGCAACTAGAGAGGATTTTTGACCTAGATAAGGTCAGAGATCAAGAACAAGATGCCAAGAAGGAATCTATCAGTGGAAAATGTGAAACATACAACATGGGGAATCAAGATGATATCAAGAATGTATTCATTAGAAAATTATGTACTCCAGAGGAGAGGAAAGGAATAATTCATGCATTACATACATATCAGGATGTGATAGCTTGGAGTTATGAGAACTTGAAGACATATGACACATCAATTATAACTCACACTATCCCTTTGAGGCCAGGAGTAAAACTCTTCAAGCAGAGGTAAAGACTAATTAATGCTTTGTTGGAGCCCATAATTCAAAAGGAAGTGCATAAGTTGTCTACCAGAATTATATTCCTAGTTAGACATTCAACTTGGGTTGCAAACCAGGTTCCTGTGAGAAAGAAGAATGGTGAAATCAGACTATGTGTGGATTTTAGAAACCTTAACAGGGCATCAAAAGAGGACAATTATCCAGTACCTTCACTGGATGAAGTACTTCAGATTTTCAATGGGTCTTAGATGATGTATTTCTTGGATGGCTACTCTGGATACAATCAAGTTATGGTATAGTATGAAGACAGGCATACAACTATTTTCACCACAAAGTGGGGTACTTTTTCTTATAGGAGGATGCCTTTTAGTTTGATCAATGTAGGAGCCATGTTATAGAGAGCTATGGACATTGATTTAAGGATATAATAAATAAATGCATAATTATTTATATGGATTATTTGACAATCTTTTCTAAAAAGAGAGGTGATCACATAGCTGATTTATGCAGAGTGTTTTAGAGATGTAGAGAATTTGGCATATCTCTTAATCCAAAGAAGTGCATCTTTGGAGTTACTAAAGGGAAATTGTCAGGACACATTATTTAAGAGAAAGGCATTGCTATTGACCTTGAACGAGTGGAAGCCATACTTAAGATTCAACCACCAGTTAGCAAGAAGGAGGTTAATTCATTCTTTGACAAAATTAATTTTGTAAGGAAGTTTATCATAGGGTTTGTAGAAATAGTCAAGCCATTGAATGCAATGTTGAAGCAAGAAGCTGAAGTTGAATGGAGTACAAAAGCTAAAGAAACATTTGTAGAAATAAAAAGGGTCATTGTTGAGGCTCTAGTTTTGGTGAGTCTTGATTATGATAAGCCATTTTACATATATTCATTTGCTTTTGATCACTCCTGTGTTGGCGTGTTGACTCAAAAGTTTGATCAAGGGAATGAAAACCCCATAGAATTTATGAGTACACCATTGAAAGATGAAAAAATAAGGTATACAAGTGTGGAGAAACAAGCCTATGCCTTGTTCAGAGCTATGAAGAAATTCAGGCACTATATTCTCAGGAAGAGGGTCTTTATAATAGTTCTTGATCCTACAGTCAAGCTATTGTTGATGCAAAATGAGATGGGAAAATGCCAAGTTAAGTGGGTGACCATGTTGTAGGAATACAATATTGAGATTCAACCCATGAAGTTGGTAAGAGGGAAAGGTATTACAAGAATAATGGCAGAAATGGGCCCTGACCTTGTGGCCTAGCATTACAATCTTGAAGATGTTTCTCCAGGGGGCTGGTATGATGATATCATTCACTATCTCTTGACTCAACAATGTCCAGACCATATTAATGTAGTATAGAGAAGGGAATTGCATTTGAAGAGTGATATTTTTATGCTGAAGGGAGTTTTTTTATACAAAAGGAACCATGAAGGTGTATATTTAAGATGTTTGGGGCAGCAGGAGGCTGAAAGAGTCATGGAAAAATTTCGTGGTAGATATGGTATTGGCCATGGATTTGCACCTTCCATTGCAAACCTAATTTTGAGGGCTAGTTATTATTGGCACATGTTGTTCAAGGACACACAAAACCATGTCAGAACTTTCCATGTATGTCAGACTGCAACAACCAAGGAAAAGTATGCAACTCTTCCACTTCAACAAGTCTTTGACATATAACCTTTCGCACAGTGGGGAATGGACTTCATAGGTCCAATCAATCCACCTTCTTCTGTAGGCCACAAGTATATACTCACTGTTATTCATCATTTCACATGATGGATTGAGGCTCTTACATGCAAACAATGTACTTTTGAAGTGGTAATCAATTTCATTGAATTAGGTATTATTAATCACTTTGGATGTCCTTTGTTTTTAGTTTGTGATAATGGTCCTGCATTTGCATCA
>VDFB02160269.1:0-70289 GCA_007258455.2 Sequoia sempervirens | reverse complement strand
CCTAAACAATGAGTGAATGAAACATGCCGCGAATGGAAAGGAGAGAGGTCACTAAATGCAAGAGGAAAACCACCTTCTTTCCATTCTCCAATGTGCATCTGATACATGGTTTTGGATCAAAAAAACAAAAAACGATATCGTATCTGTCCCACAGTTTTTTAACTCCAATTTGTCAATGCATTGAATGAATGTAGCTTGTTGTCTGATTGCACAGTATTGTTTTGTGGACAAACAGACAACAGAACTGTAGATTGAAAGGAGGCAGCACATACTAATTGTAGTAATTTCATCCTGCTGTTTTGCTGGCCCCCCTGTGGCATATGATCTCAGAGAACAATATCAACGATTATTAAGGAGAGATGAACACGGAGACCCAGTTGGGTTGCAGATGGAATGGATGTTTGTGGGGCTTCTTTTTGCAATGCTCAGAGTCTTTTCCAATCAGAACTAATCAAATTTCAATGCTTTGACACATTCTGCAACGCACCCAAATCAATAAAAAGCTAGTTTTTCAGTGGGCAGCAGTCATGCCAGATTACAAACTTTATCAGGAGTGTGAATCGGAATTTGTGGAGGTTGATCCCAGCGGTCGTTATGGCCGGGTAAGTAAACTATTCACGAGCACTCTATATACAACTATAAAGTTCTGTTGTGTGTGTGTGTATTATAATACAGATCTGATTTCTCTTGCATGTTTGCTGTGTGCAGTACAATGAGGTGCTTGGCAAGGGGGCTTCTAAGACTGTGTATATGTTTACTCTTAGACCTAAAAAATCTATCATGTTTTATACAGTCAAATATTTAAGTTTGGGCTTGTCTGTATTGTTTGAAATCTGGGCGACTTTAATATGGAGACTTGATTTGGCATTGGCATTGGCATTGATTGATGTATGTATGCAGTTATAGAGCTTTTGATGAAAGGGATGGGATTGAAGTGGCTTGGAACCAAGTGAAAATAAAGGATGTGCTACAGGCTCCTGAGGATCTGGAGAGGCTCTATTCAGAAGTCCATCTTCTCAAGACTCTGAATCACAAGAACATAATCAAATTCTATTCTTCATGGGTGGATACAAAGAGCATGAATATCAATTTCGTAACAGAGATGTTCACTTCTGGGTCTCTCAGACAGTAAGCAATTTCGCTTTAGATAAATTTGTTCTACTTTATACAATGCCAAGATTTTTATTTTATTGTGTTCTGTTGATATCCAGATTTAGGCAGAAGCACAAAAGGGTAGACATTAGGGCTGTGAAAAATTGGTCTCGTCAGATCTTGAGAGGGCTTCTGTACTTGCACAGCCATGACCCCCCCATTATACACAGAGATTTGAAGTGTGACAACATATTTATCAATGGAAACCAGGGTGAAGTTAAGATTGGAGACTTGGGTTTGGCTGCAATCCTTCGCAAATCTCATTCTGCTCACAGCATTATAGGTAATTTTATTGTTGTCAACTTCGTACGCTCATTATAGATTAGAACACCCTCGTTTAATCTTTTGATTAAGAACTCATATGCACACAAGTACGAAGTTGTAAGTTCCATCCTAGACAATTGACGACCTCTATTTTAAGGACGTTTTCCTGAAACCTCATTTTGGCCTTTTGGTTAAGGAGTCTATATTCTTAAGTGCTTAGTTAGGAGAATCAATCTGAATTTTGATACCTTTTTCACAGGGACCCCTGAATTCATGGCTCCTGAGTTGTATGATGGAGAATATAATGAATTGGTCGATATCTATGCATTTGGGATGTGTCTGTTGGAAATGCTCACCTTTGAGTATCCTTATAGTGAATGCTCTAATCCGGCTCAAATCTACAAGAAAGTAACCTCTGTAAGTCTTCCGTAGACGATATATATATTTGCCTTTGTTGGATCTGTAATTGCTAAACAGTCTTATCATGTCGAGATTTTACCTTGGAGACTTTCCCGGTATGTTCAAGGATTTTGGGATTGACTTTTAGTTTTTTAATCGATTCCCAGGGGAAGAAACCAGCGTGTCTTGACAAAGTGAAGGATCCTGAAGTGAGACAGTTTGTGGAGAAATGTTTGGCCACTGTTTCCAGGAGGCTTCCTGCAAGGGAGCTCTTAATGGATCCATTTCTCCACGAGCATGGCGTACAACATTCCTTTGCAAAGTTAGATGTCCATAGAGATGACATGGATGAACTAGGGTCTTTCTTGAGGGATATCCACATTAATGCTTCTCAAAATGGTGATAATGTGACACATAAGAATTTGCACGTTGCACACCCTGCCAAGGAGAATGGGATTGTCGGACACCATGAGACCATGAAACTCAACAAAGTTGTACCTTTGCCTGCATGCTTCAAAGAGGATGATTTGTCTCATGATATGGATTTTACTGTCAAAGGCAAGAAGAGGGACGATGACACCATTTTCTTAAGACTACGAATAGCAGACAAAGAAGGTAATTGCTGTAATATCACAGCAAAATATGGTTTAATTAGTTTGCAGTGTCTGAAGTGAAGCCTTACCAGTACAATAAATTGTAATGCTATTAAAATTGTTCCTTCCATCAAACAATCCTTAACCCCTATTCTTCAAATCCCCTCTTATGCTTTGTAGGTCGTATTCGCAATATCTATTTTCCATTTGATGTGCAAACAGATACAGCCATGAGCGTGGCCAGTGAAATGGTTGCCGAGCTTGACCTTGCCGATCAAGATGTTACAAAAATTGCAGATATGATTGATGAAGAAATTTTGGCTTTGGTACCCAATTGGAAGGCAGGGGCAGCCATAGATGATTATCAGCAATGCATGGACTATTGCCAATGTACCACCAAAACAACTGAAAATTGCTGTGGGAGTTACACTGATTGTTTTTCTACCATTTCATCTGACAGTTCTTTGCTGGAATATATGAGGTCTCACTACTTGGTTGACAACATGTCTGGAATGTTGCCTTGTTGCACTCAAGTTGAATGTGCAGCTATGCATGGGCGCTTTGAAGAAGTCACATTTCAGGTTGACGGAACCGGTTTTTCTTCATATGCAACAGAAGAGATTCCCACAATATCCTGTGAATCATCAGATGTTCTTCATCACGATTTCCGTGACTGGGCTGCTGGGGAGGATCCAACTTCACCTGAATCTCTAGTCTCACATGGTTCAGCACCTCCCAACTCTGAGGAATCTCAGTCTTGTCAAGTTTCCTCTGTTAATTGTAACACAGAGATGGCAGGGTCAAGCAGATCCACAGAGCCCTCAGAAAAGACAACATATGTAGAGGAGCTGGACAAAGCATGGAGGCACGGATTGTCTGAGGGGTCGAGTCCTGTAACTGAATGTGGCTGTCTTAGTTCTGTCCACAAGCAACAATTGCCATCATTGGTTGATCCTCTATCAGATGAAGATATTGATTCGATCAACAAAGAGCTGAGATTTTTGGCTGTAGAACATGAGCAGGCATTAAAGGAACTGCAGAGAAAACATGAAAATGCCATCTTAGAAGTTACAAATAGATGGAAAAACAGAAAAGCTCTCAGATTATACCCTAATAGGAACAAAATCAGTGGTGGAGTGAATAGTCAGGAATGTAAAATGAATATGAATGGCAGCCAAGAACAATATGAAGAAGACTATGCAATACAACACACAGCAGCAAGTGATAAGGAATGTGGAGCTGCAAAACAACATGAGCCAGGCAATGGAGGAACAAGAAATTCAAGAAGATCCAGTCCAAAAGTATCACATAAGACTTCGGTGATCTGCTCGGACATTGCAACTTCCAGAAAAACTACATTGCATTCTTATCCAACACTCATGCGTTCTCCTCTGCGCATGCATTCTTCTCCTCCAACGCCAGCCAAAAGAAATTTGGGGCCAAATAGAAGGCTAATGAAAATGCATTCTTTTAGTGAAGTTGATAGTCAGCTACACATGAATTCTCGTTCTACAGAAACTGGTAAGTTGAAAAGCAACAAGCAAAATACAACATGTAGAATAGAGAAGCATGACAATACAAAGCATTGCTATGGAGGTTCAAAACAGATGCCATCAATACCTCGGTCATCTTCCAGGGATTACAGAGAAGGAAGAAGTAGACAGTAGCCTTAATGTTTGAAAGTATTATATGGAACATAAATTTATTGCCCTTAGACTAGATTCAGTGTTGCAGGAAAGACTAATTATTTTATAGACTTGTATTGCTTTGTGGATGAGGTTATCATTCATAGCAATGCCAGGAAAGGTTTTCCAAAAAATATTCCTTGACCTCAGCACCTGTATGTTTCAGAATTTTGTCAGAAAGATGGCAATTTGAAATAATATAGTAACCAAAGGAAAATATTCTCATCTGCTTCCAGTAGGATGTGATGCAATTGTCAAGGGAATATACATTATCAAGATGTACTCGAGAGTTCATCTCTATTCAGATGGTGCAACTCGGATGGACTGTACATTATAATTTCAGTAACACACTTCCTGGCTGGAGATAACTGAGCTTCCTTGCCAGATTTCCCAATCAACTGAGAGTTTATGCATTGGAGGAATTATAAATTATATGATTGGAAATTTTCTTAATGCTAACCATGGATAAAAGATTGATTTAAGCTACCATGCTTTAGTGAGCTTTAAGATTAATTTTGTATCTGACATTGAGCGAATAAAGATTGTCAGTTTGCTTCAATTCTTATTAAAAGATGGCATGGTCTATGACATCTCTGTGTCTCACCCAAAGACACTGATGATACTATGTATTTCTATTTAGTATATGAACTATGTTAAAGAGAATTGGGATCGGTTGGCTTATGCAGGATTACACGGACACACAACTGTTGTCAAGGACTGTTTGCTTCTAATCTTTGTAACTAGGTAAGTCAAAGGCAAACCATCCTGCTGTGGTGGATAGGCTGGGACCTAAAAAATTTACCTTCACCTTTATATTGAAGATGAACAACTGTGAAACCTGATTTAAAATTTGTTATTTTCCATCACCTCTATTGAAGATAGACATTTCTGAAACCTTTTTTAAAATTGGAAAATAACGCTTTCTGTTCTCAGGATTGTTGGCCCACATATTCACCAACAGACTTGAGCATCGGGTTCCTCCCTAGAGACTGAAATCAATTAACCACTACACCACTCTTATATGGACATTGCAAAAGGACAAAGATGCTGCTAGTTGACGACCTATGAATTTTTCAAGGTTGGGTAGAGGTGAATCATATTGCTGATTTGAGTGCTTTTGGAAAATAGAAACAGAAAGATGAAAAAACAGTTACAGTCACAACCATTGTGTTTTGTCTAATTGATGTGCAGATCCCACAACACAGGTCTATAAAGAAGCTTAGTATATCCTGATGATCTTTTTGTTGTAAAATGTGACTATTGAGTTGTACTTTAGAATGAAACATGAATAGCCTATGTGAAAATGGAAGTAGGGGGCTAATTCACATTAAAAAAATTAACATATTATGATGCATTGTTAAGACTCTTTTAGTTCCTTTGAAGGCCCAGTTGTATTGTTGGTTATCAAATTGATTTCATACTAAATTTGTGGGGATACTTCAAGAGAAAGATTAGATGGATTATTGGTTGTATAAAGAGATCTTTTCCCCATTCAAGGAAGGAAAAAGGCCACTCCCTCGGCAAATGAGGAGATAATAGTTACAAAGATCTCCCAACAAAAGAATTTCTTTTGCCAATCATTACCCAGAAAGGAGGGCAAATTGCCACCGAGCTGCTCGCAAGTGGAATGGATTGTTCAAGAAGGTTGTGCAGCCGGAACCCCCTTATCTAGTGGGGACCTGTAACTACTATTTGGAGAGAAATTGCCTGGCAGACCAAATTATTTTAGGTTGTTCTGACCCAATGATTGTCATCAATTGTCACCAAAAATATCATGTAACTAGAAGATCTCCTGATGAGAAATAGCATGTGGCAGAGTACCTACCAAGAGATCTTACCCTCCACTGCTCAAACAATTTATTTACAATTCATTAAGTGTTGTTTACTCTAATGATGTGTAGATCTTAAAACATAGAGATGTCTAAAGAAGCTTGAGATGGTTGGATGGATCTTTTTGTGATACTTTGTGAATACTGAACCATACTTTCCAAGGAAATACAACATTTTAGTATGGAAGCAGGTTCCTGTTTCACATCAATAATATTTAACATATGACGATGCACTAAGAGTCCTTTAGTTCCTGTTAAGGTTCAGTTGTCTTGTTCGCTATCAAATGGGTGTCATATATCAGAAAGTGTTGAGAAACAAGAGATGATTGGGTAGATCATCAAGTGAATAAATTGAAGATCTTTGCCCCATTCGACAAAGGGAAAAGACCACTCCCTAGGTGAAACTTATGGTTCCAAATGCCTAACTAAAGATCTTCCTTTGCCAATTATTACCATAAAAGAAGGCAAAGCCTACCAAGCTGCCCGAGAGTGGAGTTGATTGTTCAAATTAGTTGTGGCTGGAATCCCCTCTTCTAGTGGGTAGAAGCTATTTTCCCAACAAAATGCATCTATGGCAATCAAATGCACATGTATGCCTATCATGCATGCATCCACACCATGTATTGTTGGTAAAAAAAAGTTCAAATTGTGTGCTTTATTTTAAATAAATGTGATCCATTGCATTGAGTAGTGTCAATGCCTATGCAACACAATTAGTTGATGCATACATTAAAAAATGTAGGTCACGGTTCAAATCACAACTTATTTACATAATAGTGTGTTTTCAACACAAAAAACACACTTTTAAAATATTCTAAGTATTTTTTAAGTGATGGGATGATTGTACATGTGTATTTGATGGCCACAAGTGCATTTTGTATAGAGAATGGCCGTTGACCTTCTAATGGGTCCTCAAATTCTATTTTGGGAAAAACATGTCTAGCAGCCAAATTCTTCTAGATGGTGCTAACCCATAGATTGTTACCAACAATTGTCATAATACATCATGTAATTAGGTTCCTTGATGAGGAATAACATTTAAGTGGTTGAGTGCCTATTGAGAGGCCTTGCCCTCCATTGCTCTTACAATTCATTTTGAATTGTTTTATCTAATCGATGTGAGGATCCTACAACATACATATGTCTATCCTCCAACATGAAGATGTCTAAAGAAGCTTGAAATAGTTTTATGCATTGTTTTGTCTAAAATGTGAATATTGACTTGTATTTTTGAAGAAAATACAAATATTTGAACCTAGAAGTAGGTGGTTGTTTCATAGTAATAAAATTCAACATATGCAAATGCAATGTTATAAGTCTTTTGGTCCTTTAAAAGGTCCAATTATCTTATTTGCTGCCAAATTTGTCTTATTCATCAAAAGTAGTAGGGATATTTCTACAAAGAGTTAAGATACATTATTGGTTGAATAAAGAGAAGACTTGTGCTCCGTTCAAAAAAGGAAAAGGTGACTCCCTAGGTAAAGAGGAGCAACAACACTCATGGTTCCAAAGATCTCCCAACAAACCTTCCTTTGTCAATCATTACCCATAGAAGAGGGCAAAAGGCTGCCAAGCTACCCACTCTTAGGACTTGTAATTCTTGTAAGTCCTTGTAATTTATTCAATATTTTAATGTGTTGTAAAAATGCCCACTCATGGAATAGGGCACCATCCTTGGAGGAATCTTTAAAATTATTTGTATTATGCACCCTACTACTTAGAGTGCATGATATGACATGTGCAAGAGAGCATCTAGTGTCATTATACGATGCATACATGCATTTATGGCATTATAAGATGCATAAGTGCATTTATAATGCAAGATGCATAAATGAATTTCTATGACATGTGTAAGAGTATTTTGAGAGCATTGAAGGGGAGTGACATAGGGGACCTAGTGGAGCATTTTATATTGTTATTTATAGCATACATAAGAGCATTTTGTAAGAGGTTTGAATGGACCAAATTGGAGTGCCCAATTTTGGTGGGTGGACATTTTGACTTGAATGAGATTTTATTGTGGGAATTACTCTTGGAGAGGGCACACACCCAAGTTGCACCAAGACTTGGTCCATTGTTTTGATAAACAATGTGTGGTTTTCTTATTCTAGTGTTTTGTACAACATGACTTGTAGGGGGGTAGTTTACAAAGTGATCTATGTGTAGTTCCATGTAACTAGCACTTCTACATGTCAAATCTACTTGACACTTCTCATGTTGCATTTTTCCTTTGCATGCAAATTTGATAGCACCAAAATATTTGTGTATAGTTGAAATTGGGAAGATGGCTTTGTGCATATCTACACAAGTATTGTTTCAAAGAAGCATTGCATGAATGTTGTGCAAGGCAACTATGCATGTATTGTTTAACCATGTTAAAATATCATGCTCCAATGCATGCATTCTTCAATCACACCACACTATTTCTTAGGAGTTTGACAATAGTAATCCTAACTCTTGCAATATTTTTGTTTTGTGTACAACCTACTAATGTGTTTTCTTTAGAAAATTTAGTTTGTCACCATACACTTCAAATAGGTAGCAACATGCACAACCATGTCATACAATGATCCCATTGGCACCATGTGGGTTTGACTTTTGTCACCTACTCATCTACATCTAAAGCACACTATAGACATATGACATCTATCAACCTTCTATATGCTCTTTCTTTAATATTAGAGCCTCCACTTGCTTAAGTTTTTCAACAATTTTTGTTGGAGTTGATAGTGAACCCGACAACTCCAAGAAATCACTTGCAACCAAAATGCCTATCACATACAAGAGATCAAAGAAACTAATTTTCTATGTAATCAAGAGAGAAATGATTGATTCCACAAAAGCATTGGATATGCTTTATGTATTGAATTGAATAGAATTGATTACAATGTACAATAATGAAAATAGCTAATAAAGGATGTATGAATGGGTCTCGACTACAAGGCCTCATGAGGTGTCCATGTACAAATAAATGAATCTCTCATAACCAGAGAAATGGAGAAAACCACATGGGAAAAAAAATCCTCTCTAAAGAGAGAAAATGAAATAACTGTGCTAGTGAAATAAGGATAGAAAGAGGACTCAATGTGATCCCCCAAGGACTGCTTCTATTGCATAAGTACAATAGATCCCCCCCCCCCGATAAGAGAGAGAGAGAGAGAGAGATAGAGAGAGAGATGAGGATATGTATCCCCCCATAAAGAAAGAGCTCATGTGCTAATGATGAACGCCTAAAGACAAAACCTAATCCACTACTTGCAAACAAAGTTTCTCCCCTTAAGAAGAAATAGATCCACTAGTGATTGGAGAACTCATTCCCAAAAGACGGATGAATCAAGAATCCAAATCCAAATGATGTGTGCCTCTAAAAATTGCTCAAGTGTCCACATGTCAAAAAGAGATGATGTCAATCTAGGATCCTATGAAGACAGATGCAAAACAAGTTCCAAAGATGATGAAGATGACATTGGGCTAACAACGATGATGTGGTTGTCAATAAAGAGGAGATGAATATCCTCAAAGTAATCCTCCAAATCTGCAATATGAGACTATACAAACAAGGATAATATGTTTGCAAGATACAAATCCCAAGTAGCTATGTCTAAAAGATGGTGAATGTCCTTCTGCATTGAACCAATAGGGGCCAAGGATGTGATGCCAAGCTGATCAAGAACAACAAAAGATGGAGATTGTGTCTTGATCTGAAGAGTGGGAACGTGAAGACAAGTCTTTGAACCATCAAAACATGCAAGACTTGTGATATACTCAAGCTCCTCTAAAGTATCATCATCAAAGGGTAGGTAATTTGCATCTGCAAGATGAATGACACAATAAATGCAACTGGATCCTCTAGGAATGAAGATATATGAGGGTCTTCATAGGTATCCCAAAGTCGAGTCCAAAGTGTGTGGAGACAATCAATGTATGATATAGCACACATAGTGTCATTATCAACACTAGAACAAATAATATCCCAGTGAACATTGAAGACTAAGATGGAAGCAATGGTTTTCTCAGAATATGACCTCAAGATGGCTAAAGATTGGAATATTAAAAATGATATATCTAAGGCCTCAAGACCAGCGAAAAACAACTGTGAAGGGGTCAGCTGGAGTCACCCGCCTAGGGATTGGATAAAGGATAATTTTGATGGGGCGGCTAAGGGAAACTCAGGTCTGGCTGGGAGTGGAGGTATGATTAGAGATTATAATGGTAAGTTTGTGGTGGCTGTGGCTATCTCCTTGGGCACACAATCTAATCATTTAGTTGAACCTATTGGAGCTTTTCAGGTTATTGACCTTGCTAAAGATTAAACTTTAAAAATATATGGATCGAGGGTGACTCCAAAAATATTATTGATTGTCTCCTAGGTAAGTCCCCACCCTCATGGACCATTAAATGTTGGATAGAGGAAGCTAAAGCTATTTTATCCAACTTTGATAATGTCAAAATATCCCATGTCTATAGGGAGGCTAATAGCATCGCAGATTATTTCGCGAATGAGGGGGTTAAAAAAAGGGGACATCATACGTGGCAAGACTACAATGAACTAGAAGCTGACGTAAGAGCCTTAATAAACTATGATATCATACATGGGAAAGTTGTGTTTATTGATTATTATGAAGAATAAGGCCAAGTACTATGATATTATTAGACAAGATGGTGGCATCGTAATTAATCCCATGGGTCGTAAGGGCTAGTACATTTTGTGGGTGCTTTGGTTTTGTTGTTGTGTCTTTGTTCGATTCATTTTCCCTGCTAACATTAGAAGCAATATTACTGCAACAATGGGAGGAAGCAGAAAAAGGGTGGAGCCAATGCGTGGTGAGAGGCACAAGAAGAACTCGAAGGTTTGGAGGCATATTCGGAAGGGAGGGCTACAATCCTTCATTGATAAGCTCCATGGCCTTGACCTTGAAGTCACTGGGTATTTTGCTAAATATTGGAGGAAAGGTGAAATCATTCTTTCAAGAAGGAGGGTTAAGGTATAGGGGAAATCACTGGTCTCTCGACTGAGGGAGTGAAGTTTTACTGTGACAAGAATTTTTCGAATGATGTTGTTCTTACTTTCCCCAAAATCGATAAGGAGAGGAAGGCTTTGGTTAAAGTTTCTTCTAGTTATTTTGAAGCTGGGACGATTAAGAAGGTGTGGAGGGAGGTGCTCAGAATTCTCATGGAATACATCACCCTAGACGACAGATTTACCAGAGTTTATGGGTACCACTTTTCCCTACTCAATCATTTCTAGCATAAGGTAAGGGTTTCCTTCCCCCACTATCTGCTTTGTTCCTTGAATAATAGTATAGAGGAACATAGGAAGAGTCCTAGGAAGAATCCAGTCCTGCATACTAGTCTCATTAGGCTTATTCACAAGCATTTTAAAAACATGTTGGTCCTGTCTAACCCGTTATCGGCCTCAACCTCGAATGGAGAGGATACTGAGACTAGCTCGTCTGAAGTTAAAGAAGATTATGATACTAAGTTGGATGAGGAAGACACTCCCTCCCCTAGTAAGAAAAATAAGAAAACCCCTCAAAAGAAACCCTCGAACAAAAAAGTGTGCACTATGAAAACCCCTAAGGGCACAACTCAGGAGGCTAAAAGTAATAAGAAGGACCCCCCCCCATGAATAAGTTGGTTTCTTATTCAGAGGATTCACTGGAAGATAATTCTAAAGATCATAATGCTATTGGGGACTCTTATTCCTCCTACCCTGCCACTGATAGAGAGAACAGACCTAGATTCCCCAGAGACCTCAATCCCGATCGGGAATTTCCTGATGATATCATGGCTATAGCCAGAAACGGGGCTGTTGACTACTTCAAGATCATAAAATAGGTGTTTCATGAGATCAAGGATCTCAATTTAAAAAATAGGGCTCTCACTGACAAGATGGATGATTTGGAAATGAAAGGCATTTCACAGAATTTTGTTGGTGTTTTGTGGACTACGGAAGAGAAGAGGGCCTTGGTCGAATGTCTTCAAAGAAATGTTGAGCTTATTTACAAGATAAAGAAGGATAATGAGATCAAGGTCAAACAACTTGAAGGGGAAATTGGAAAAATCAAGGATACTATGAAAACTATTATGGTCCAACACAGTCACAGAGTTGTTAAACAAAATGCTGCTATCTTGAGTACCATGGTGGAGAAGATGGATAATATTCAGCAGGGATTGTTGTTTGTGGACTTGGAAGCTGGTAAGGATAAAGTTAAGGAGTATTTTGGCCCCTTGAAAGGGACTAGAGCAAACCTAAAAAGAAAAGTGGGTTCTAAGGCCCAGGACCTAAAGAAGGTTACTCAGGAGATGTGCAACCTCAAAGCTGAGGTTGTTGAAACTTTGAAGTCTTTAGGTTAGTTTCGGTTGTGTTGGGTGTTGGCTTCTAGCTGGATTTTTGTTGGCTTTTGATTTGTGGCTGCTATCCTTTATGTTTTCTTTGTCGCAACCTTCTTTTTGATGGGTTATCTGATGCTTTATCTTTCTTTTGTTTGTAAACTTTGTGGTTTTGGGTCCCTTTAAAATCAAATTTTTCCTTTATCAAAAACACTAGAACAAATCACTCCTACAACATGATCACTAATAATATCTCATGTTGAACTACTTCCTAGTGTGTCTGTGTAGGTATTAGTCCATAAAGATAAGGCAAAAGATCAAGCCACCTAAGATGTGTTAGGATGTCGTTTCACCAAGAATCATAGTTATCCTTTTTTAGGATGACCATAGAAGGATGAACATAAAAACCCATGATACTTCCTCAAATGAAAAAATCAGAGACTAAAAAACCTCAATGCATGTAAAGCAAATCAATTGAAGTCATCTCACACAAACATATCCTTTCCAAGTGCTAAGACATCCAAGTAATTGAGTAGAATGTGAAATCACAAAAAAAAATGAATAAAATGTACTTGGGGCATATTTTGAAAAAAGTGCATGAATGGATCTGAAGAGCTCTAAAATACCTTTCCAACGTCGCAAGAATCATGAAAATTGGAGAAATAGGAAAAAAATAATGAGCTTAGAAGCATAAAATGATGATCTTACTTTGATTGAGAATAACATAAACTAGCAACAAATTATGATGATGAGACCTACACCACTAGAAAGTACATGGAACTAGCTTTCTGATAATATCTCGTTTTCCAATTTCGCATTGTGTGCCCATGTTATGCCAAAAGAAAAAATAACTCTTTTAGAGCAAATGGGGGCTAGAAGAGGCTGTACAACATTGAAGTCACACTGACATCAACATATATTCCTTGGAATATTACTTTTATCAAAAATTTGATGACCTATAAAAAAATTTGACAAAATATTCCATCAACTCATGGAGACTAGGAATGTCTAGGCACACCTAGAATATTCCTTAGGTTGTTGGAGAGGGAAACACTGTCGAGATAGATGTAGTTTGTCAGTGCAAGTTCTGCCACCGATGCAATATTAATAGTTCACTATATTTTTTTGAAACTACTATTGTTGGGGCTTTTAAAACCTCCACTTTGGCTTGTTTAGGGCCCAAAGGCCAAAGATACATTTGAACAACATAGAATAAGGGTACGATGTACCCAAAAATTATTTTTTTCTTAATTTTTTGCAACATTTTTTTTAAAATTAATAAAACCAGAAGTTGTAAATCTATGAATGCCCTATACCAACAATGGAGAATATTCTTTTGGCTGTTGGGGTCATTCAAATTTTCATACAAAGGTCCTTATTGCTATTTTTTTATGTTTTTTCAACTTTTCCAAATTCGACGAAGTGACAAGTTATTCTAAACTCAATAGTGATGTGTGTTTCGCTTCAAGATGAGCCGATTTTTTCCTCAAGGTTGGAACTAAGAATTTGGATAGGAAGTCATAGATCTAGTGCTTTGTTACTATGTTGGAGTTGATTGTGAACCCCACACCTCCCATAAAACACTTGCAACCAAAATGCCAATCACATATGAGAGACCAAAGAAAATAATTTGTTATGCAACCAAGAGAAATGATTGATTCCACAAAAGGATCCGATACACCTTATATATTGAATTGAATGGAATTGATTACAAAGTATAATAATGAATGCTTATAAAAGCAAAAGTGCAAACCCTAGATGAGGATTTGATTAGATTGTGGCAAGTTTCCTAATCCTATGCAATGAGAAAACTTGATCTATAAATAGCCCAATCTAATAATAAAAAACACTCCTAATTTTAGCTTAAGTGAATAAAGTAATAAGGGACCTCATAATTAATTAATAACTAACTAATCATTATGTAATTTCCCAATTACTCCATCAATTTTCTCATAAGATGAAAGTCTCTCTCATACACTTTTCTATATCTTCAATCCTATAAATAACCTTTTTTGCATTTACTATCAATTGGTATAAATCCTCCAACACTTTAGTACCTCAATGACTAATGTCTTCTAGCCATTTTTCTAACTTCTTCTCATACACAACTAACTGATCTAATCAAATTTGATCTTTGGGAGAATCCAAAATCTAGGGAATAAAAATTGTAGGCTCTGAAGTGGATTGCAAAGGATGAGTAATATACTCTCTTATTTGTTTATATTTAACTTTTAAGGCTACTTTATCTTCTTCGTTTTTAATAACCCACTAAATATTCCCAAAAATAACCTTTAACATATTCACATCTCCATGATGAATACTTGGCCCCAAATTTTTCTTGATAATTTGAGAATTAACAAGCTCTAAAACCTTAGTGAATTTATCTTTTGGTGGAATGTTTGTTTCAATAATCAAATTCCCTTTTGTTGTTATTGCCATTTTGGGTTGTCACTTTAAGTTTTTTACAACTAAATTCTCAATTAATTTATGAATAATATCAAAGATAATTTGATATGAAGACACTTTTACTTTCCTCGTGATTACTTATTTTACCTACGTAGGAACCTCTTCTCTTCTTCCTTCTACATTACGAATCCTTGAGGTGGATAAATATTATGCATTAGAGATACCACCTAGGGCTTCAAATGAATAGATGCAACTATGCCATCCTTCAAAAAGGGTTATCTAAATGGTGATGGAGGAATATGCATCAATATTGGCTACTCATGTTGAATTGGTATGGCAATACTAATCCTCTTCTTGGTGGTCAACCTCAACTTTCCTTCTTTTTGATTGGTATCCATATTACTTTCTCCCATTTTCTTCTCCTTTTCTTTTGTATCCTCTCCACTTTTAAATTTTTTATCCATATCTCTGAAGAATATGGAGGAAGTGCTTTCCTTGTTGGTGGTTCTGAAATTCAGGATTTTTCCTTCAAAGTCATTGATTTACTTATCATTTTTAAAGTGAAGGAGAATATCTGACACTTTAAAACTATATTGGCCCTTTCTTGATTTAAAGAAACCTCCTTATTTGACCAATTAAATAAGGGGAAAAATTTCTAATCCATCTTATTCTTTATGAGTTGTGTTGATACAATATTGATTTCATCTAAATCCTCTAACAAAATTTTAAAATAGATGGTCAAATTACTAAAATCTCTCCTTTGTACCTTGAACTCATTTACACAATTAGCCCAATAATCTTCAACTTTTAGAACATGCACACATTTAATTCCCAACCTGTCTTGCATGATACCCTTTGTGTCATAGGTTTGTTTTTCATAGAGAAATATAAAATTTGCTACCATTATACACTTGTATGCTCCTAACTAGGTTAGGAAACCCACTCGAAATCTATGTTTTACACTAGTATCTCAAAAATTTGATGAAGATTCACCTTGAATTCTACTTCACCATTTGGGTATCTTAGCAACATGTACAGACTAGTAGGATTTGAATCCAAACACCCAAATGTAAATGAAAGTTGGAAATTGAATGTATGAATCAACCCAATCAAATATGACAACTCTTGCTCTTTCTGAAAGTGTAATATTCTTTTGGTTCCCCATCTTGTTTACTAAATGCAAAAAGAAAATATCATTCACTCTCTTGCAATGCATAAGGGATTCAATATACTCCAATTGTGAGAAATGTCTATCTACATGAGTGTGCTATCATGACCTTGTTGGCATTAGATATTTGACCCTCATAACCTAATATATTCTACAAAACAATCATAATTCTTCTATAGGAGATTTCAAATAAGCCAAAATATGTAATATGTTCTATAATGTGTGTATCCAAAAATCTTGTCATTACATATATTCCTCTTGAATATATAGAAAAGTGGTAAGATGAAAAGGTAGTTATAGAATCAAACCACTTCCATAAGTGTAGGGCATGTGTCCATGATGTGTCATATGCATATGGGAAAAGTGTGATAAATGTGTCATATCTACATGGGGTAGGTGTCTCAAAAGGTGAGTACATCTGACTCAACCACATGAAGTGAGATAAAAACCTGGTAGTCCCTAAGTGAAGACTTAACTAGCATGAATAGGACTCTTCTAGTTCTAGTCTAAAAGCTAGCTAGTTTGATAATGTCACTATCTACACTAACACCCCTCCTTAAGTGCAACTTAAGGATAAATGAATGCAATGATGATGGATCTTGGATACTAGGAAATGTTAAATACCCATGAAAAAAAATTCTCATAAATAGAGTAAAAGAGAAAACCTAATAGAAAATAAAACTCCTCTCCAAAAGAGAATAGATGCATAAAAAAATATACAAGTCAAGAAGACATGAGGACTTATCATGACCCCCAAGGACTAATTCTAGCACAAAGTGCAAGAAATGTTCCCCAATATGAGAGAACAGAGAGGAGGTCTCTATGACTCCCTCCAAAAGTGAGAAGGAAAGAACTCCATGTGAGGAAATCCTCCCTCCCAAAATTGAGATAAGAAGATAAGCCATGTAGCCTTCCCTCAAAATGGCTCTAGCAGTGTTGGTAGATTCTCAACACTACTTGAAGATGATCCATGATCACTAAACAAAATTTTTCCCCTTGGGAAGAAACAACACCACAAATGCACACAAGATGACTTCCAATTCCAAATAAGAATTTGTAGGTAGAAGGGTAAATGTCTATGAATTATACACATCATCTCAAAAGATAATGATGTGGTCCAAGATGATGTCTTTGAATTCTATCCAAAGGTCTTCGATCTATTGTAAAAATGTGACAAAAGAAGATAAGGATGATACAACGCCATCAAATTCATCATCGAATAGAACACAAGTGTCCTCAAAAGTTTCCTCTAAATTCGCAATGCAAGAATCTACAAACAAGGATGTTATGTTTCATAGAAATGTTTCCCAATGTGGTAGATGTAACAAAATAATATCAATATTCTAATACAAGGAGTCACTGGAAGCCATGAATGATTCAATATTGTATTTGGATGTAGCAACAAGTGATCTTGAGGGAGACGAAATCTCAATGAAAGTCATTAGACTACATTGTTTAGCCCCAAATGATGATGATTCTACATGTGTTGGACTTGAATGATCAAGTAAAAAAATATGTTGATAGAGAATAAGTTATTTTATTTCATGAATTTGTTTATGATTACAATCTTATATTGTATTCTTTTCTTCCTACAATAATCATATTTGATTTTCCATTTATTAGGAGGATTATGAAGAACATTCAAATGAAAGGAATTTAGTGTGAGAGACATGATCTCAAAACCAATAAATATAAAAGTAGAATCACAAGACTACCCCCTTGATTCAATCAATGAAGGCCCCCAAATGATTATAGTGTTTGAAACTTTATTTTTAGTGCATTTACAAGTCCCAAAAGGTGGATTTCATTTACTATGATTACAAATACTCAAAATGAAGGCATAAAGAAATTATAATTTTGAGACACTACAAAAAAATTAATAGCACCACTATGTAGTGCTAAAAAAAGGTAGTTTAGAAAAATGGGACTAAAAAATAAGTTAGTATGTGCCCAAATAGCCCTCTGAAGTTCAAAAAATGGGAAATATGCAAGGCGACCTTTGAGAATTTGTGATTCTTGAAAAAAATATGTATTCAAATTATAAAATGATTACACCACCAAATAGAGCATAAAAATTACCCTAAATAATAATAAAAAATTGCTCGAAAAAAAGATTTTGTATGGTCTAGATATGGGCCTTTAACATTAAGCCAAAAATCCAAACAGGGCAATGGCGAGGGCTCAATATTTAGGAAAAAAATCTATGATGCTAGCTAATAGAATTGATCTAGGAGGATCCAGAAGAACCTAAAATTTTCACAGTCTCAAAATCTCTCAAACCAGCGTCATTATGTAGAGCCCGCTGACACGAACCCGACGCAACTCAAACGGGCTCAAAAGGAGTCTGTATGCAAAAGTTGCGAGTAGTCAAAGTTCTAGTCAACCGGCAAATCAGAGGGCTCAGAAAAAGGGAAAATTTTTGAAGTCGTCAAAGGTGGTCAAATAGGGTGTCGTCGCAAAGTGCTCTCGAGAGCTTTCTGACGCAACTCGTTTCGTCGAAAACAAAGTCCATTTGCAAAAGATACAAGCGGTCAAAGTTGGCAAAACACGTTGACCAGTCAACACCTCATCATCAGTCCAGTCAACACAATGGCCAATCAGCCCTTGACACTCTGTGTCATCTCACCTCTCCACGTGGTAGGCTATTATTGGAAAAAGGTGGCATAAATATGGATTAAACCATATTGTTAAAAAAACACGTATGGTTTAAAAATTAAAATATTTTTATGATTTCAAGGAGGATTTGGTGGGATTTTATCCCTTAAAATCCTCTTGCCTTCCCCATAAAACAAGGAGAAAAATAAACCCTGTAAACTTATATTTCAACAAATTAACCCCTTTAACCACCTTTCTTATATTTCAACGAATTATGATATTTTAAGGAGCTTAAAATAATTTGTTTACATATTTTTATGATTTAGAAGGGGGTTTAGAATATTTCAAGGATTATCTTGTAAGGCTCAAATTATAAGAGCCATTATCTTTTTAAAGGGGTTAGGAATACTTGAACGGATTTTGAAATATTTTGGAGATTATTATGTAATTAGGGAGAATTGGTTGGAATTTTTATGTGTAAACGGGAGATATGCAATATTTGCAAAATAATATGGTTAAAGCTATATTAGCCAATAAATTTGTACAAAAAGGGGTCTTATTTCCTTGTAAGAGGGAGAATTCTCTTGGAGAGAAAAATAGAGATTAGAAATTATTCGAAAAGGTGGAGAGTTAGAGTTTTTTTTTTAGAGAAAATTACAAGATGTTTGCATACACCAAAAATTGTAAAAGAGTGAGAGATTGTGGAGAGATTATTGCAGGTTCTTGGAGCTTGGGTATTGTAACTGTTACCCAATTTTCACCTATGGGCTTAATCAGGCAGGATGAATTATGTTTTAGATATTCACAAGGGCCAAATGGGACATTTGCATCGAGGGTTAGGTTATGCATCTAATGACATTTCACAAGGAGTTCAATTGAAAAGGATGCCTCAATCAGTTTTGGCACAAAACTTATCAAAGAAGAAAGTCAGCAAGACCCTCCTGCTGTCTTGTCGACTGTCAGTGTGTTCTATGTGGTTGAATAAACCAGTCGCCAAGACTTTCGGGTCGCCAAGAGTCTTCATGTATCTCTCCACTTGTAAAGGGTCATGTCGACAATTGTTAATCGAGGAGCTCTCAGCATAAGGTCTTGTCACCCGCTGTGAGGTCTTCCTGACCGGCGGGAGCCACACCGACAATTATTCACCAAGTTGGCTCCAGGGGAGACGGTTTGCTTTTGGCAGGAGGTCTCGGTGATCATGTAGAGTCTCGTCGAAGGGGGTTTCGCCATCAACATAAGGTTTTTCCTTCGACATGAAGTCCCAACGACAAGGGAGTGGTCTTGCCAAAAGGAAGAAATCTGCGCTCAGGGAAATAGAGTCATTTCAGGGAAATGTCTCAGCGACTTATGAGAGTCTTGGCGAAAGGGATGTCATCGGGTGAGGTTTCGCTACAACTAGGAGGCTTTGGTGTAACATCTCACTGATGAGGTGGAGTCTCACCAAAGCGTATGGAGGTCTTGGTGAAGCAGCTGTCGTCAGCCAAATGTCTCGTTGAAGGATAAAGGTCTCCCCGACTCTAAAGGCTCTCGACGCAGGAGTTGAGTTCGCTAAGATGTCTCGGCAATAAAGAGGAGTCTTCCCGACTGAAATGAGCCTTCGCCAAAGTAGGGTGCCTTCGGCATGAGATCTCACTGACTGCTTATGGTCTCGCCAAAACAAAAGGGGCTTGATGTAATTAATGTCGTCGGTGTAATATGGTGGCTTCGCTATAATGTCTTATCGACAAGTTGTGGTCCCGCTGATGGTGTAAACCTTCGGTGTGACTAGTGGAGCCCAGCGTGAGGTTTGGCCGACAGGCCTTGGTCTTGGCGATAATAAAGGGTCTCGATGTGTTTTTTTCCTACGGCAAGAAGTCTCGTCGACAACAAAAGGTCTTGCTGATATAGTGAAGTCTACCCAACAGGGAAATTGAGTTCGACGAGGGGATGCGTCATCGATAAAAGGTCTCACCGATAGCAAGAGCTCTTGTCGAAAAAGGGTGCTTTCGGTGTAATATTTAGAGTTTGGGAAGATGTCTCACCAACCTGATGAGTCTCACCGACTGTTGAGCACAAGAGGATGGGCCCTCGCCAAAACAAGATGAATTCGCCAAGATGTCTCACCGACACATGGATGTCTCGCCGATGGAGGAGCACAGTGTTATAAGGATATTGCCTTCAGCAAAAGGTCTTCCTGACTTGATAATGTCTCACTGAAAGAAGTGTTGAGCTCGGGTAGAGCAAAATACGTTCGGGGTGACATCAAGGAGCTCTTGTCGAATGCGGATGACTAGGCAATGAGATGGTGACATCGGTATGACTCCTAAGGGCTCGCCATGTTGTTTGGCTGAAAACAAGTGTCTCGCCGACGGTTTCAGTAATATCGATATGACTTTTGTAACTCGCTATGTGGTCTTGTCGATCGTCATGTGTTATTCCAATAGCTGCAGAAAGGTATAATCGCATCGGGGAGACATGATCAGTGTCTCATCGACATGCGATTTTACAGAGAGAACTTTTGACCACCTGAAGAATCTATGTGGCATCTGTTCTACCAATCAGAGGGAGCTATAAGCGAATCATTGGCAGCTTGACCAGTGCCAAGAAGATCAACAGGGTGAAGGTGACATGGATCAGCTCTAAGCTTTGAAGCATTCAAAGCAACTCAATAAGGGATTCAAAGGTGGACACAAGGACCAGAAGGGAATGCAGTAGCTGCAAAAGATCTAAAGGCTTCTCCTGGGAATGACTCTTCACCGACATGGACAACAGGGACACACTGGAGTGTAGCATTAATTTCATGCAAAAGATCTAGGGGAGATTTTTTCTAAAGACAGATATTTTGTAAGCCCTAGAGGGGCCGACACACTTTTGTATATAAGGCAATTTTTGCCTCTTTGTAAAGGGGTTCTCCTTATGCTTTTTGAAAGTCTGTGACTTTTGCAGTCCTCTCTTAGATTAGCAAAATTTTGTAACTTATTTTGGAGCATGTTATATAAAGCTTACCTTGGTTACCATTGATGGTTCATTTTTTCCTTCTGGTTCTTGTGAAGTATTGTGCATTTTTAAGTGATTCATCGAGCTACTTAGTGAAATCTTTCTTTTCCTTATAGCTTTTGTTTCATGTTAGCATGCCTTTCTTTGCAAAAGTAGTACTATGTAAGTTACAAACTGTGTTTATTCAATTGCACATGAGCTTTTAATTTGTGAAAATTTGCTTTTTCCTTCTTGAAAGTGTGTGCATGTCAACCTTGTTTGTATGCATAATCTACAAAATCTTGTTGTGCAATCCCATGTCCATCACCAGTATTCAAGTGTAACTTGAGTGTCTTGTTACTCGTGTCATCTTGGTGTATCATCGTAGAATTTAATTTTTATTTTTATGCATTCTCCTTCTCCCTTTTCCTTACAGAATCAGTAGTTAGGTGATACCGATACCAAAGGAAGCCGACCTTCTCCGGAGGTTCATTTCAACTTTAGGTGACCCATAGCCTTGAAATGATCCCATGTTTCTCTAGAAAGCTCAGTTTTTATAACTTTGCATAGGGTGCATTTCTAGGTGACAACAGTTCTGGCATGCCCGATGGGACTCGTGAACTGCTTCTCAGTTCATGTTTATTCATTTGATCGTTGTTGTTTGGTGTTTATAGCTGCAGTTTCAGCCTTTTGGAGGAACATTTTCAACACACCTGGAAACTTTGGAAAGATATCAAATGGTTTCAAGTAGACAAAGTGCTATTATGAAAAAGTCAGACTTGGTTTCTTGCTTTACCGAAAACTTCAGGGAATTTCCAGTCTCTTGAATGAACAAATATGTCTGCATTTTATGGAAATATGTCATATTACCCACCATTTCATGAAAACCATGCATGGGTGCCCTCTTACCAGCCATCTCACATAGAGCAACTTGCTGGTCTTGCACCAAATGTCCCTGTAATAGCAGACTACCAACAACCTCATCATATTTTCCACCCTCCCATCCCTGCTCAGTCTTAATATCCATCAACCTATGATCAAAATCAACCCCATGAAGAGGTCTTTGATGCCAACCAACATGATTATCTACATAATCAATCTCAAGAGCACCCTTACCAGAATGTATTGGATCTAATTCAAAATTTTGACAATGTGTTGTGGGCTTTAAGCCAAAAACTTGAACATATGAAGATTAGTGATGCTAGTAAGGTGTTCTCACATATGTATCGGATGTTGGTTGACATCAAGAGGCAGAAAATGATCATCTCACAGTAGCAAGAGTTGGCTGATCAATCCTTTATTTATGATCAAGAGTGGGTGACAAAAAGAAGGCAGTTTGAGGAAATCCTGGAAAGAGAGATAGCTGCTAAAGAGGAACAAATCAAGTCTCTGTCTACTCAGGTGCAAAGTAGTCAAGCTTATTTTGATTAATAATGCCATTTAAGGTATGAAACTTCCAGTCCTAGTCTTAGCCCAACTCTTCCTATAATATTGAACAATCCTGTCAATAAAGGAGTTCCCAAGCACAATTTTCCAAGCTTCAAGCAAGCTGAACCTTTTTAGCCTGCCAAATTTGAGTCCCCAAGTTTTAAAAATCTTGTTTCAACTCAGGAACCTATCCTTAAGCAAGCTCAACCTGTGGAGAAACCTAGGAAATTTACTTTCCCAAGTTTTAGGAGCTCTCCTTATGTTTAAGAGCCCTTTATTGAACAATGGCATCATTGTGAAGAACCCATTAGGGAGGCTCAACCAACCCCTTATGTTCTAGAGCAACCTAAAGAAGAGATGCTTGTAGAGGAAGAAACAAATCTTTTAGCTTCTGTTATGTTTGAGCAAGAGCTTGGGAATGACAAATCAAATGTAATAATGGAGGCAAATGAGGTTGTAGACAAAGAGCAGACTTTTTGTCTGCACAACACAATCAGCATGATGGAGAATGGAAGTGTGAACTTGCTACATTTGGCCATGGAGGAATACAAACTACAACTGCAAAAGGCTGAACAGGAGAAGAATTCCCAAACTGTTTCTAGCAATGTTTTAGCTAATGATCCTCCCACTGTTCTACAAGATGGTGAAAATGTTACAATAGGACAACAAGGTGAAATGGTGGAAAAGGCTGACCAAGAAGAGCAATGTTTAGTCTAGAATGAAGGTGTGATTTTTCCAACTCTAAATGCTATCTCAGAGCAACAAGAAGACATCAATCAGCTGCAGGTTCAAGAGTCAAGACAACAGCATAAAGAGATTAAAAAGGGTGATGTGGGTCATGAGTCCATAGCTTCATTTGTTGAGCTTCTATGTGTCATTGAGTATGATGAGGAAAGCATAAATCTGGTCATAAGTCAGCAACATGAGGTTGAAGAGGAGCAATGTACAACTGGATTTGATACTTTTGAGCAAGTTATGCTTGAGAAAGTTGATGCTGAGCTATATGAAGAAGTGTACACTAATATAATTGAACACTTTTGTTCAAAATTAGAGGACAAAAGGTCAGATCTGCTAGAGGAGTTTGGCACTCATGCAGAAATTCAACAGCAGATTCACAAGTTTGAACAAAAAATTTCTCATGAGCCTGCTGCACGATGTCTTATAAGGTCTCATGAGCTCCCTTTCTGCTATAAAGCAGAGCTTGAAGCTAATTTATCAACCGGGAGTTCATCTCTGAGATTTTCAATATTGAATACCCCTCGGCCCATAGGAAGAGGTTTGATGGAGCATTCTTCTTAAATAGTAATGAGGATACATAGCCTCCATTTCGTGCATAAAGGAGCTGAGGTCGATATGCTGATTGAAGATGGTGATGAGAAGCTATTCTTTGGTTTCTATTGAATGAGTGTTCACCAGAAAGCAAGGAGCATACTGAGGAGGTTACTACTTTTCCGTCAAGTTAGCCACAAGGGTTATACCTTTCCAGCTAGCAAGGTGATAAAATGGCAGTTCATGAGCAAGAGATCAAAGGAGGCTCAATCTTTTCCCTTACCAAAGGCTGTCCAATCAGATACCTAGCTCAGATGGAGTCCAATACAACACCAATGACCAACCCTGTACCTACACATCAAGGTACAACAAAAGAAGATATCCAAGATGCAATCAGGACAAATGTAAACAAGATATGTTCAACTCATTCTTTTTCTTTTGGTTGACAATACATGGTTTTGTCTAGAGGCAGGAACTGGTCACTTTTCAAGAGTAAAGTGCATCAGCCTTGGGAGTAATCTTTTTACTATTTTTACTTTTTATCGAAAGTTATCCTGCCATGCCGCCATTCATATTAGAGGAGAAAGAAGCTGGTTATTTTATCTAACCCGTCAATGGGGTTTGTTTTGACCACTGCATCATAGTAGGTAGGTTTAGATGGTAGTTTTCAATTTCATAAGGCGAGCTCAAGACAACATAGATAGTTTTCCTTTGTGTTTCTCATTAAATGTCCAGATTGTTTCTTTGAGCTGGCAATGTGTTGGTGCATTACATACAAAGCCAAGCTCCAAGTGCTTGAATGCATTAAATGACTTTGAACAATAGATAGTCAATACCGGTTTCGAGTTAGTAGCAAGATCCAAAGAAAGATTACAATGTTACCCACTATAACTTATGGTTGAATCTTCAGTAGTGATGAATTATGGCCTGTGGATGTTCTCGATAAGGCCAAATGGGATAAGATTATCGAGGCTAGGTCAGCATCTATGATGGTGAGCTCAGCTGAAAGATAAGCTCAATCAGTTTAACAAACTTTATCGAAGAAAGTCACCAAGACCCTCCCAAGGTCTTCTATTAGCTGGCAAGTGTTCTATGTGGCTGAATAAAACCACGCCATGACTATCTTTCTGTATCTCTCCACTTGTAAAGGGTCATGCTGACAGTTGTTAATCGGGGAGCTCTCGGCATAAGGTCTTGTCACCCACTGTGAGGTCTTCCCGACCGGAAGGAGCCACACCGACAGTTATTCACCAAGTTGGCACCAGGGGAGACGGTTTGCTTTTGGCAGGAGGTCTCAACGATCATGTAGAGTCTCGCCAAAGGGGGTTTCGCCGTAGGCATAAGGTTTTTCCTACGGCATGAAGTCCCGGTGACAAGGGAATGGTCTTTCTGAAAGGAAGAAATCTGCGCTCGGGGAAATAGAGTCATTTCGGGGAAATGTCTCGGCAACTTATGAGAGTCTTGGCAAAAGGGATGTCATCGGGTGAGGTTTCGCTACAACTAGGAGGCTTTGGTGTAACGTCTCGCCGATGAGGTGGAGTCTCACCAAAGCGTATAGAGGTCTTGGTGAAGCAGCTGTCGTCGACCAAATGTCTTGCCGAAGGATAAAGGTCTCCTCGACTCTAAAGGTTCTCAACGTAGGAGTTGAGTTCGCTGAGATGTCTCGGCAATAAAGAGGAGTCTTCCCGACTGACATGAGCCTTCGCCAAAGCAGGGTTCCTTCGGCACGAGGCCTCACCGACTACTTGTGGTCTCGCCAAAACAAAAGGGGCTCGATGTAATGAATGTTGTCGGTGTAATATGGTGGCTTCATTGTAATGTCTTACCGACAAGTTGCAGTTTCGCCGATGGTGTAAACCTTCGGTGTGACTAGTGGAGCCAGGCATGAGATCTGGCCAATAGGCCTTGGTCTTGGCAATAATAAAAGGTCTCGATGTTTTTTTTTCCTACGACAAGAAGTCTCATCGACAACAAAAGGTCTTGCCAATATAGTGAAGTCTACCTGACAGGGAAATTGAGCTCAGCGAGGGGATGCGTCATCGATAAAAGGTCTCACCGATAGAAAGAGGTCCTGCCGACAAAGGGTGCTTTCGGTGTAATATTTAGAGTTTAGGAAGATGTCTCACCAACCTGATGAGTCTCACCGACCGTTGAGCACAGGAGGATGGGCCCTCGCCAAAATAAGATGAATTTGCCAAGATTTCTCACCGACACATGGATGTCTCACTGATGGAGGAGCATAGCATTATAAGGATATTTCCTTCGGCAAAAGGTCTTCTCGACTTGATAATGTCTCACTGAAAGAAGTGTTGAGCTCGGGTAGAGCGAAATGCGTTCGAGGTGAAATCAAGGAGCTCTTGCCAAATGCGGATGACTAGGCAATTAGATGGTGACATCGGTATGACTCCTGAGGGCTCGCCATGTTATCTGGCCAAAAATGAGTGTCTCGCCGATGGTTTCAGTAATATCGATATGACTTTTGTAACTCGCTATGTGGTCTTGCCGATAGTCATGCGGTATGCCGATAGTTGCAAAAAGGTATAATCGCATCGAGGAGACACGACTGGTGTCTCACCGACATGCAATTCTACAGAGAGAACTTTTGACCACCCGAAGAATCTATGTGGCATTTGTTCTACCAATCAGAGGGAGCTACAGGCGGATCATTGGCAGCTTGACCAGTGCCAAGAAGATCAACAGGGTGAAGGCGACGTGGATCGGCTTTGAGCTCTGAAGCATTCAAAGCAGCTCGACAAGGGATTCAAAGGTGGACACAAGGACCAGAAGGGAATGCGGTAGCTACAAAATATCTAAAGGCTTCTCCTGGGAATGACTCTTCACCGACATGGACAATAGGGACACACTGGAGTGTAGCATTAATTTCATGCAAAAGATCTAGGGGAGATTTTTTCTGAAGACAGATATTTTGTAAGCCCTAGAGGGACCAACACACTTTTGTATTTAAGGCATTTTTTGCCTCTTTGTAAAGGGATTCTCCTTATGCTTTTCGAAAGTCTGTGACTTTTGCAGTCCTTTCTTAGATTAGCAAATTTATGTAACTCATTTTGGAGCATGTTATATAAAGCTTACCTTGGTTACCATTGATGGTTCATTTTTTCCTTCTAGTTCTTGTGAAGTATTGTGTATTTTTAAGTGATTCATCGAGCTACTTAGTGAAATATTTCTTTTCCTTATAGCTTTTGTTTCATGTTAGCATTCCTTTCTTTGCAAAAGTAGTACTATGTAAGTTACAAATTGTGTTTATTCAATTGCACATGAGCTTTTAATTTGTTAAAATCTACTTTTTCCTTCTTGAAAGTGTGTGCATGTCAAACCTGTTTGTATGCATAATCTACAGAATCTTGTTGTGCAATCCCATGTCCATCACCAGTATTCAAGTGTAACCTAAGTGTCTCGTTGCTCTTCTCATCTTGGTGTATCATCGTAGAATTTATTTTTTATTTTTATGCATTCTCCTTCTCCCTTTTCCTTACAGAGTCAATAGTTAGGTGATACCGATACCAAAGGAAGCCGACCTTCTCCGGAGGTTCATTTCAACTTTAGGTGACCGAGAGCCTTGAAATGATCCCATGTTTCTCTAGAAAGCTTAGTTTTTATAACTTTGCATAGGGTGCATTTCTAGGTGACAACAGTAACAAAGCATAATTTTGCTTGGCAATATCAATAAAGTAGTCCCAAATTGAGAAGCAGACCTAGAGACGTAGTCCACATTGGACGAACTCCATTATCAATCTGTGCATTGTGATCCTTCTATTTCTCTGTCTCACTCTTCTCCCTTGTTATTTTAGTAATTTCAATTATCATCTGTGTAGACATCCAAATTTGGACACTTAATTTATCCAAATTTATCACTTTTCATCTAAATATCCTATTATTTGCATTAATTAAGTAATATTACTATTATTTAATTAATATCCTTAATTCTGCCAAATCCCTAAGGTATTTACCCTCCTTAATCCCCTTTTCATCAAATGAATTAAATAAATGTTCCTCACATGTCTTTTTCATCTAATCCTAATCCATCTCTTAATCTCTTCATTAAGGATGTGCACATGCCTAATCCTTGATTAGGATGTGTCACATCCTCCAACTTTTGCAAGTTGGCTTTAATCCCATTAACCCCTAATTATCCTTCAACTACTGATTAGGCAAACCTAATTAGTACCTTGGTCAACTCTCCTATCCCCCAAGGAATTTTTAATTCCTTTCTATTCACCCTAGGCTCCTCTTCTTCCCCATGTGAATTTTAATTCACTTTTATTATTCCTAGAATCCCCTTTTCCCATGCATCTTCTAGAACCTTTGACTTGTCACATCAAGTCACATGTGACAAACTCCCACCTTTGAGACTCTCTTATCCACTAGATTCTCCCAAGCATGTGAATTTTTAATTCACATTTATTCCTCCAAGGAATCTTCTCATCTCCCAATGTACTTGGAAGGTACTTGTCCTTCCTCCACATCATGTACCTCCCTTCCATATCACCTACACATCATCCTACCTTTGTCCACTTTACATTCCACATGTCAAAATGTGAGGGCTTGTGAGTCCTCAACTCACCTTAGCCCTTCATCTTGACTTTGTTGGATAAATCCCAACCATTGAATTCTCTAGAGAATTCAAATTATCCTATAAATACCCCATCCTCTAAGGCATTTGGAGGGACTTAGCCATTTTGCAACTAAATGCTGCCATTTTGTGCACTCATCTAGCTTTCAATTACATTCACTTGCATTTACATCCAAGCATATAGTCAAATCCTTCATTTATCCACATCAAGAGCCATCAAGGAGCATACAAATCAATTCAAATCAAAGGCCAACCAAGGAGTTTCAGCTGCAAGAAGGAAGGTATATCCATTTGTCATCATTTTACACTTTCCTCTTTGCACTTACAAATTTCTTAGGCTAATCTTGAGGTGTTTCTTTATGTTTCTCCATTGCATTTTAATTGCTTAAAATAGGTTAAACATTTTGATATCACAATTTGAATTCTAATTACTTGAGTTTAGTAATTAGTTAATTTCATTAAATAGTGTAAAAGTGTGCCTCATTTGTAATTTCAATGGCTAAACAACATAGTCACACAATTCTATTTGTGATTGGGAAAACCTGTAATTAGGATTAATTTGCAAGTTGTTTTGCAAACCTCTAATTACAGATCAAGTTGGTATCAGAGTAGGTTAACAGGAAAATTGCAAGTGGTGAATGTTAACCAGGTTGAAATTGAAGCAAGGAGAAGGTGCACTGGAAGAATTCAATCCAGAGATTGGAAAATGAAGGACTTTTCCACAATCAAAGATGGCAGTTGAACAAAGTTCTACAGAGCTTGATGAGAAAGATTTCTAGAAAGCTTTTCTCGAGATGAAGTCAATGGTGGAAGTTCTTTTCCAAGAGGCAAGAACGAAAGAAGAGAAAGGAAGGACAAAACAAAGAGGGAAGTTGAATCCTCATTGAAAGAAGACAAAGGTAAAGGAGTAGGAGGTGGTGGTGACCCTCCTGAACCTCCATCTCTATCTTCCTCATATTCTTCATCTTCATCCTCTTCTTCTTCATCATCTAACTCTTCTAAAAAGAAACAACCTGTGAAAACACCTTTGTTAAAACTAGATGTTAAATTCAAGTTGCCTATATATAATGGTGAATTGGATGCAAAAAAATTGGATAACTGGCTTAAGTAGATCTAAGTGTATTGCAGGGTTCAACAGATCTTGGATGATTCTTCCAAAATCCATCTAGCTACCCTTAGAATGGGAGGCATTGCATTGGTTTGGTGGGAGAGTAAGATTCAAGATGATCTTGCTACGCACGGTAAAATCATTTCATCTTGGTATGAATTTACTTCTGCTTTAAAGAAATAGTTTTATCCTTTGGGTTGTATGCAACAAGTTGTTATGGACTGGAAAAATCTAAGATAGGGTAAAGGACAAATGGTGCAAGAGTATACACAGGTGTTTAGAAAGAAAGCACTTACCCTTGGCATTCCTCTTTATACACAAGAAACTTTATTAAAGTATATAGGTGGTTTGCATTCACATTTGAAACATACAATCCTGATGTTTAATCCATCTAATTTTGATGAAGTGTGTGTACAAGCAACCCATATTGAAGCAGGTGAAAGGAACAGAAGTTTCAGTTCAAAGAAGGAATATGTTCCTCCAACTGAAGGCAATAATAAGGGTAGGGAGAGGAAAGCAACTACTGTGAAGAAAGAGGAAGGTGAAAAGCCTACTTGTTCACATTGTCAGAAGAAAGGGAATGAAGATGCAAAGTGTTGGAAATTGCATCTAGAATTGAAACCAAAGTGGTTTAAGGATCGTAAAGGAAGCAAAAGGCTGCAACTATCATTCAAGATCTTGGATTAGATTTTGATGACGAAACAAAGATAACAGTTGTGGGTTTGAAAGGTAAAGCTTTTATCTGTAATGATTTTGCCACTGATGTTTCATGTGCTTTTACTTCTAAAAGTCACGTTGTTCCTGAAGATAGCAAAAGATGTAAATTGTTTCATATAAGGGTGATTTCTAAGAACACTAAGATTGATACATTGATAGATAGTGGGTCCCAAGTTAATCTAATTTCAGAAGAAGTTGTTAAACAATTGGGATTACAAATAAAGCCACATAAGAAACCTTATCCATTAGGTTGGGTGTGCAATGATAACAGATTGTGGGTAACTAAGCAATGCAATCTAAGATTTGCAATAACATCTAAGTTTATTGATGAGGTTGAATTTGATGTGGTTCCACTTGATATATGTGGGATTGTGTTGGGTAGACCATACTTATATGATAGGAAAGCAATATTCTATAGGGAACATAATTAGTATCACTTGTTTAAGGAAGGAATTGAATACATTGTGCATTCTCATCCAATTAAGACTGATAAGTCTTTTGTGACAACAGGACATTTGAAAAGGGTAGTTAATGCAAGAAAAAATTTGGCACGTATGTCTGTTCCACAAGAAGTGTCATTGCATAAAAGCATATCTGATTCTAAGGTTGTTCTAGTTACGAAAGACAAGTTTGATGTCGGTACATTCTTTTTCTCATCTGCAAGTTCAATTTTGTTATTCAACCTTCTACTTTTAAGCAGTGTATGGTTAGTAGAAACAACACTAAATGTGGATGTGTATATGGCTAATGTACTCAACAATATCAGTGCAATTTTGATTGTTGTTATGATAAGTCAAATGTATAGGTTCCAAAAAGGAAGGACAAATGATTTTGGGAAAGTGGGGCAACATTTCCCTAGCTCAATTTGTACATAAATAGACCTTTTGGAGGTCCAAAAGCTTCTCAAGATTAACCTAAAATTTTCATAGTCTCAAAATATCTCAGAATCGACGTCATTATGTAGAGCCTGCCAACATCAACCCGACACAACTTGAACGGGCTCAAAAGGAGTCTGTATGCAAAAGTTGCAAGTAGTCAAAGTTCTAGTCAACCGACAAATTAGAGGGCTCAGAAAAAGGGAAAAATTTTGAAGTCGTCAAAGGTGGTCAAATGGGGTGTCATCACGAAGTGCTCACCAAGAGTTTTCTAACACAACTCATTTCGTCGAAAATGGAGTCCATTTGCAAAATATACAAGCAATCAAAGTTGGCAACATATGTTGACCAGTCAACACCTCGTCATCAGTCCAGTCAGTACAATGGCCAATCAGCCCTTGACACTCGGTGTCATCTCACCTCTCCACGTGGCAGGCCATTATTGGAAAAAGGTGGCATAAATATGGATTAAACCATATTGTTAAAAAAAACACGTATGGTTTAAAAATTAAAATATTTTTATGATTTCAAGGAGGATTTGGTGGGATTTTATCCCTTAAAATCCTCTTTCCTTCCCCATAAAACAAGGAGAAAAATAAAACCCGTAAACTTATATTTCAACAAATTAACCCCTTTAACCACCTTTCTCATATTTCAATGAATTATGATATTTTAAGGAGCTTAAAATAATTGGTTACATATTTTTATGATTTAGAAGGGGGGTTTAGAATATTTCAAGGATTATCTTGTAAGGCTCAAATTATAAGAGCCATTATTTTTTTAAAGGGGTTAGGATTACTTGAACGGATTTTGAAATATTTTGGAGATTTTTATGTAATTAGGGGGAATTGGTTGGAATTTTTACTTGTGAACGGGAGATATGCAATATTTGCAAAATAATATGGTTAAAGCCATATTAGCAAATCAATTTGTATAAAAAGGGGTCTTATTTCCTTGTAAAGGGGAGAATTCTATTGGAGAGAAAAATAGAGATTAGAAATTATTGGAAAAGGTGGAGAGTTAGAGTTTTTTTGAGAGAAAATTACAAGGTGTTTGCATACACCAAAAATTGTAAAAGAGTGAGAGATTATGGAGAGATTATTGTAGGTTCTTGGATCTTGGGTATTGTAACAAAGCATAATTTTGCTTGGCGATATCAATAAAGCGGTCCCAACATTGAGAAGCGGACCCAAAGACGTAGTCCACATTGGATGAACTTCATTATCAATCTGTGCATTGTGATCCTTCTATTTCTCTGTCTCATTCTTCTCCCTTGTTATTTTAGTATTTTCAATTATCATTTGAATTCTAATTACTTGAGTTTAGTAATTAGTTAATTTCATTAAATAGTGTAAAAGTGTGCCTCATTTGTAATTTCAACGGCTAAACAACATAGTCACACAATTCTGTTTGCGATCGGGAAAACCTGTAATTAGGATTAATTTGCAAACCTCTAATTATAGATCAAGAATATGCTCAGAACAAATGAAATATTTCATGGTGCCAATAACTATACCAACAATCAAAAATAATAAATTTTTAATAATTAAAAAATAAAAAATATATATATTTTTACTTCAAAAATAGCATGCTCAATTTGTAAAGAATATTCCCTGCACAAGCACCAATTGTAATAATTGACATAATCATACAAGTTTTTGTATGGATGTATAGATAAAATTTTCCTCAAAATATGTGCCTTGAAAAATATTCATCTTTTTTTTCTCTTAGAAATATGAAGTCTTACATATCAAAATTCATCTCTTAGGCCTTATGAATGTAATGATGACATATATTTGGCTCCATGATGTGTTGTATGAAATTTTCTTCCTAAAACTCCCTTGATTTGAGAAGGTGCTTGTAGATGTACAACTCTCATACTCTGTTGGAGTTAAATATTTTACCCTCACAACCTAATATATCCTGCAATATAATGATAAACCTTCTACAAAAGAATATTAATAATCCAAAACATGTAATATATTCATACAATATGTGTGAATCCAAAAATATTGTAACTACATATGTTCCCTTGAATATATAGAATTGGGGTGAGATGAAAAGGTGGTTGTGGACTCCAATCACCTTCATGAGTGTAGTGCATGTGTATATGATGTATCATGTGCATGAAATAAGTGTGATAAATGTGTCATATGTACATGAGATAGGTGTCTCAAAAGGTGAGTACATATGTCTCAACTACATGAAGTGAGACAAAAAGATAAGACCCTAAGTGGAGACTTAACTAGTGTAAATATGACTCTCTAGGTAGGTTAAAAGCTAACTAGTTTGATAATGTCACTATTTACACTAACAGAACCTACAATTTTCAACTCTATGAAAGTGTCATGACAAGTAGTCAATTACACAAGATAAGATGTCTAAAACTCATAAGCATGTTCAAATTTTGTCAACTATTTATGTAAAAAGTCGTTGACCAAAGTAGACCAATGGAATGATCAAAATAATTCTCCTCTTTATTAGAAATATGAACAACTCTATTGGGCATATTTTATTTTAGTTCTCCTACTTGTTGAGGTAACAACTCCTAGTTTCCTACTCAAAGATCTATGTTTATATATATATATATATATATATATATATATATATATATATATGTATATATATATATATATGATATATATATATGTATATATATATATATATATATGTATATATATATATATGTATATATATATATATATGTATATATGTATATATATATATATATAATATATATATATATATATATGCATATATATATATATATGCATATATATGCATATATATGTGTGTGTATGTATATGTATATATATATATGTATACATATATATATACATATATACACATATATACATATATATATATATATATGTATATATATATATATAGATATATATATATATATATATATATATGTATATATATATATATATATATATGTATATGTATGTATGTATGTATGTACGTGTGTGTGTGTTAGGAAGTTAGGAAGCATAGGTGATAAATTACTTGTTGGTTATGGAGCTTAATCTTATCAATTTTGGAGCTCATTTTCTCATCTTATTGTGAGGGGCGCAAGGGTTAGGAGTGGGGGGGGTTACAAGTGCAAGGGGGTATAGTTGAAGTTGGAAAAGATACACACTAGCCAAAATCTTGCAAACATGTTGATAAAGGTAGTACAACTCAAGAGAAATTGATTTCTTGATTAGTTTCAATTGGCCTTCAAGGATGATGGTGCAAATGAGAAACTTGCCAAGTCCAAAGTTGGAACCTAGTCTAGCGGGTTGAATAACAGTGGAGTTATTGTAATTAGTCTCCAAGTGGGAGATTGTTTGTGAAGCCTAATTATCTTCCTGGAGTTGTTGTGATCAATCTCTAAATGGGAGATTTTTTGTTATGGAGCCTAATATTATTGGTTATGGAGTTCATTTTAGCATGGGAGTATAGGGGGTACCCCCTACATGGTCGGGGGTCGCTTGCCCTGATAGGGGTTCAAGGGCAGCACCCCCAAAAGCCACATTTTATATATAATATTTTAGTTTGAATCTAGACCATTCATCATTAGGTCACAAATCTAATAGTAGGAGTTATGTTGGCTTTTCTTGTCCTAGAAGGCTACTCCCTTTTATGAGGGCATTGCATTACAAGTGAGTATTGTATTATATTGTGAGGAGACTAAGATAGAGAGAAGAGAAAGTTACAATAAACATGTTGTAGGTTGTATCCCATCATTTTGGTAAATTGAATAAATGAAGGATTGATTATTTCTCCATGGACATAGTCCATATTGGGTGAACAACATATATCTATGTCTCTATGTTTGTGTTATTTTTGTATTTGTTTTACATTCATTTTATTGTATATTTCTATGCAATCCTATTCCTAACATTATCAATCCAAGTTGGATAACAATATAGACATGGTCCAACTATCACATTGATGCAGAGCAAAGGAAGAAACAACAATACTTGAAACAATTCAATCCTTTACCAAAATCACTTCAATTTCCTTGAATTTCTTCATGGCTACAAAGCCCAACTCTTCAAAACTTGAATCTAAACCTTTATAAAATTAAAATCAGACCCTCATACATCTGAAAAATCATCATTTTGATAGAAATAAACCAATTACACAGCCTTATTCCTCTGTTTTATTAGATTTACAAATTACTTGCACCAAAAACCCAAATTTCGCTTGAAGGGAACCAAAACACTAAATCGGGTGTAGTTTTCAAGAAAGATTGAATCTCAAAAAAATAAATACATTTTTAAGCACCCATTTCAACCATTAAAAACATATCTCATTTTTAGGTATACTTGTTTTGGAACACATGATTTTTGTTCGGACTTTTTTGTTACAAATTAGATTGAAATAACCATATATGCATGCAAACAGCCACTTATAACTTTCACATATCAACAAATTAATCCAATCGCTCTGGTGAGACTTTATAGGATATCATTATGGACATTTTTTCCAATTTTGAGAAAAATCCAACATTTAAATTTTGAGAAACACGAATTTTACTGAAAATTGTTACCCTAGATCAGGATTTAGACAGTTTTGAGAAAAATGATTGTATCTTCCACAAATCTTAACTAAAATGAATGAAATCAATTTGAAAAGGAAGGTGATTGATTTGTATTCAACTTACAACCAGTTTTGAGCCATTAAAAGTCTGTACAAATCCGTACACAAGCCTGAAACAGTCAAATTTCTAGAAAATATGCATAAAAACAGAGTTTTTTTCATTATTTTCTTCAAGGTATCAATCACCAACGACCACAAAAGGAGTTCAAAATCATTTTTAAAGGAATTTACACCATGGAAAATCAGTTTCCAACTATTTTCAACTTCCTATTATTGATTAGTCTCTAATGACCTCTTAACAACTAATTGTTGCTTAATGCAACTTTTTACATTTTTTGCAACTTTGAACTTTTGTGCTGACAACTTTTGGATACATTGACATATTTTAACATTTTCTTAAATGACCTCCTAAAATAAATGAAAAATGACTCAAATAACCTTAATACAAGGTAAGAACACAAAAATTGAATCAAATTCCTAAATTTCCACAAGGAGGCATAACTGTGTCATGGTGCTCCTGCACCACACATCACCAAATTCCCCTATAAAGGCCTAAAAGATGTAAAATAAAAGATATAAACTAACACAAACTTTCAAATCTTCATAATTTTATCCAAAACTTTAACTTCAATGCCTTAAAATAATTTTTAGATCATAAAACCTAATCTACTTCTAAAATTAAGATGCAACAACTAAAGGAAATGATTTTGTTAGCTCAATCTATTTATTTATTTTTTGTAAAATATATAATTTAGTTGACTTATTAAAAATAACCTAATAGACACGAAGCAAAAATAACCTAATAGAAATCTTTTTTCATTTTGTTTGTGTGACAACCATGGCATTTCTAGCCAAGGACAATGAAGGTAATGCACACATTTAGAAAAAATTTAAAGGCTTGTTAAAATAGACTAATTATGTAATCAATGGGTTCATGTATGAGTTTTTTTCTTTAAAGTAGGGGAGTGGTTACCTCTATATTTATTCACCATCACTTTGAAAGTAATTTAAAGAAAACCATTTATTTTCAAAGTTTGTTGTTGCATGAAAGGTATTGATGTCAATTGTTTTCTACTTATAATTAAATTTTAAGATTATGTTTACTATATACAAAGGTGTAATGTGCAATTGTAGTAGGAGAAGAGCATTTGATGTTATGATCATACAAAAAAGTGAAAGAAAAAATATTTAAAATTGTCATTCATTTTTTTAATGTAAGGACATCAACATTTTAAAATATTTATTAGTTTCTAAAAATAAAACTATTGAAAGAAAAACAAAAGAACCAAAAATAAAGTTAAAACTTACATATAAAAGTAAAATAAATGTATTACCAAAAAATAACTTTGTATAAAATGAACAATATAAGTAAAATTAAATGTGTGTGTGTGAGAGAGAGAGCAAAATTGATATATCTCAACATTTTTTAAATTGATATATTTAAGATATCTATGTTGATACTAATTTGGAGTTGAAAATTGTAATTTTTTTAACATTTTTTAACCATGATTCACATGTTTAGAAATATATTTTATTATCTTGTCTTTTAATTTTTACCATTAGTTTTAGACATTGATAAGCCAAGTGACATTAACTATGCAATATCAAAACTTCTAAATTTGTAACATTTTCACTTTAAAAATAACAAACCAAGACTATGCACTAAAAATACAAATAACATTTTTTCTATGAATAAAATATTTAATAGAGCATGTGGCATTCCCTTTTTTGTGGATTGTCGGCATAGGGTACAAAGAGTTTTAGATTCTTGTATGACAATTAATAAATAATGTGTTTTTGATGTAAGAACATTTAGGTTTATAGGCAATCTCACATCACCAAAAATTATAGTGGTTTATGCTTTCAATTTTTTGTTTTAATTTTGATTTTATTTTGTTTCACTGTCTCCTTGGCTTCTCAAAGAGTGTTATATAAAGGATGTAGATTTATTCTACATTTCTAACTTGATAGATATGCTACTTGCTATCCTTATGTTGCTATAGTCTTAAACCAAGCTATCGTAAGAGAGTCTTTCGTATTTGTATTATTACAATAAATGTTGTAGGAGGTATATATTCAACAGGGGATGTACAATGAGCTACATGGAGACACCATGCATGTTTGAGTGTTGTTTAATGTCTCTTACCTCAACATTGAAACAATAATTTAGTAGTTTTTTAGTGTTGAGTTGTGTATTGTGTTGACTAAATGTTGTGATTGTTGTTGCTTTATGCAATATTATCACCATTATTTTGTTTTCTCTTTGATTTGTGCCAATTGTTAGATCTCATTTTATAAAAAAAATTGCCTTCTTATTTGTTATCCTTGTCAAGGTCAAACCTTCTAGTTGGGTGTTATTTATTGGTTACAATAGTGAACATGTTATGTTTTTTTTTCTTTCTAAAACTATTGTTGACCTCCCAACTAGTGTTAACCTATTATTCAAGACAATTCAAATCAATTAGTGTGCTACCTTCCACCTCATGTATCTCCTATAGTGTTTGATCCTCATTTCTTAAACTAAATTCAATTATTAAGCATTTTCTTGTGTTTCACTTAGTTGTTTGTGTTGTTTCTAAGTTTTTTTGGTTGTTCAAAATGATGATGATGTGAAGATTCACTTTGCTTGACAAAATGATAGGGCAATTTGCATCTTCTTGGCCATTCTAACTTACATTGGGAAGTTTTTCCTTGGTTAGGCCATGTGTATCCAATGATGAGGCTAGCAACCATCACTCCTCTAATATGTGGGTTTTGTTTCAACCTTTTTGGTGGAATTAGATATTAATGTAAGTCTAGGGGAAATAATATTTTGGCTTGTTGAAACATGAAGAAGAATATAAGAATATAAACCATTACTCCTCTAAGGTGTGGGTATTGCTTCAACCTTTTTTGGGGGAATTAGATGAGGGATTTCTAGGGGAAATAGTAGATTTGAGTAGTTGAAATAGGAAGAAGAGTAGAGTCCAATGAGTAGGAAATAAGTCTATTATTATTTTTCCTGGGGAAGTTAGTTTTCTATAGGAACCCATAGTGATTGTTGAGAGAAGTTATTAGAAGTGTTTAGAACTTTTGTAGCCTTGTGTGGTTTTTTGCAAGAAGCTTGTATTAAGCTATATGAGATAATAAATTATTTTTTGATATCTTTTACTTTCATATTGTGTACGAATGTGTTGTTTTAATTTGTGGGCTACTAGATTGGTTTGTTTTTCATTAAATCCCCTTATCTAGGTTGCATCAATTTCTTTCCATGGTCTATACCCAATAACCATCTAATCTAGACTATTTTCTTAAAATGGTGTTTTCATTGACCCATTTCAAAAGAATAAAATCATGTGAATGAACAAAGGCAATTTGAAATTAATGACAAGTCCATTGACAAAAAACCTTTTGTGAACATTATATTACATGCAATTAACTTATCCTTGTTATAAATATTTATATTATTTCTACGTGCTCTTGACTTGAATTTTCAAGTGGCTTGATGAAATCATCAAGAAGACATTTTCTATAAATGCCTATGAAAGAAATTTAAAAAGATCACATATAATTCATTCTCTTCCAATGTTGCATATCAAAACCTAATATCAATAGAAATATATTCATTTAAAAATTGTTGTTCTTATAAGAAAATTTGTATTCTTCTATAAAAATTATTTAATAAGATTTGGTATTCAACATCTTCATAATTAATATTTGTGCCCAATGTGTAACTTCTAATTTTAAGACCAATTTCCCACTAACTGCAAAAGATATACTACATAAGAAAACAAATTAATTTATTTTTATTTATTTTTTTAAATAAATTTATGTTATTCATTTCTTATAAATTTTAGTTATCAATCAATATATCTAAAGAGCATCTATCTACAATCAACCCAAATGAAAGACATCTCTCTAGATTCTCAAGTCTTCTTGCAAATGTCTACCACACAACTAGAATATCCCATAGCAAATATTTATGAAAGAAATCTTTATACCCACAATACAATGGTAGAATATAATTGCTTTGTTATTGTATATAATTGTATATTCAAATGAATATTAGCATCATTATTTATAAGCGATAAAATTAGTTTAATTGCCACATAAAAAAACCACCTAAACTAAAAACTGAATGGGTTAAGATAATTAGCCCATATAGATTAAAATTTGCATTCCTCTCCTTAATTTGAATGAGTTTTAGTTAAACTAAGAAGCCATTTGAACTACTCAAATTCCTCTTGGCCAATAACTTTAGTGAGAATATTTGTTGGCTTAATTTTGAAGCTTCTTTGAAAGGAGTTGGTTCTAAGTCTACTGCTATAAACTGATTTCAATAATAGACTCAAGTTACCTTTTTAATTGAACTAAGTCTGTTGTCTTGGCAATTCTCAAATTTTTGGCCATTGTTTATCCATTTTTTGTGCTTAGACTTTCTAGGCTTGTTGCCTTGACATGTCTCAGCTTTTTGTTGGATGTGTTTGTCCATTTTTGGTAAGAGTCATCTTGAACCCTTTCTTTTGTTCCTAGCATGTGGCCTAGTGCACAACTAATATATCTTCAAATATGATGACTCAAGATCTATCATTGGCCATCACGCAAAATAATGAATTTGCATTCTTCAATCATCAATGCAACCACTCTATCTATAATGTGAAAATAGATATAACCAACAAAAGGAAATATCCATAGCCTCAAATAATTTTTTCTAACCTATATATTTTACAATATTTGCATGCTTCTTATTAATATTCCAATCAAAGGGAAAAATATGAGAAGGGGGGCAAGTACAAATATTAATATTTGCAATGCCCAACACATCATCAATTGGATTGACAACATCTACATTAAGAGTAGACAAGCTAAAGAAAACTCTCATACCAATGCTCAACAATATCTATAATGTTGAGTTTATTATCAACTGAATTAATAACAACATCAACATCAAGAGGAGACAAGCCACTGTCTCAAATGGTGGATTGAACTCTCCTATATGTTCTTAAAAATAGGTGAACCTTTGTTTTCCATATGGAGCAATCAATCTATCCAAAATGCATGTCTCTTTGATTTGGTAGGTGAATATCTAATATAAATTATTTTACAAAATATGTGTGTTGACCACATGATAAACATAGATGTAGATCAAAACAATCAATAGACATATGGCATCAATGTCCATGATGATAATATGTTTGGACTTGATGGATTTTAGTACAAGTTGATTTTGATTAACTAGGCAACTTGTTAATTTTTCATGGCTAGCCAACATGTGAAGACACAACTAACTATTATTTTTAATACCTCCAAACACAAATTTGATTGATTTGGAACAATTTGGTTATATCTAAATTGGTGCAGGGGCACCATGGCAATTGATGTAAATATGGCCTTAGGTTAAGTTTTTGGTGTGTTAAGTCTTATGTCATGTAATAAGGTCATAATAGACCATTTTCTAATGTATGAAGTCATTTTGAGTCTGTTAGAGTTAAGGTGGTTAAGTTTTGGGTAAATGTTGTCAATGTTGCATTAGCAACTTTTACAAATTTTGTCATGTTTGGAAGACCAACGATCAAGTAGTCCAAAAATCAGTTGGAACCGATGGGTTTGCAATGTACAAGGTTAAATATGCTCTAGAAAATCGATGTAAAGGTTCTGTTGAAGATTTTTGTTGAAGAGGCAATAAGAAATCTCCATTTTCTATGTGTTTTCAATCAATTTTGCTGCTACAGAAACTTGTATGGCTTGATAATGATGTCAAACTGATCTGAATTGATGTAGGAGTGTGTTAGTCATCATTTGGATTTTATTTGAGTCATTTTCACAAGGTTAAAGGTTTTTATAAGCATTTTACTAAGAGCGGTCTGAGAACCCTGTTTTGCGGGTTCAAAGGTGTAAAAATGGCATAAATGACCATTCCACCAATGGAAATATCTAAAATTTGGTGGAATGGTGTTAATTAGGGCTTAATTTCATGTTAGTAGGTTATTAGTTGTAGAGAAGGAGGTTTGGGACAGATATGGTGATGCCTTAGGGTGAATTTTACATGTTTTCAAGCAAAATAGAGGTGTAGATGCTAGGGTTTGTACAAAAGGTTTTGGGATTGGTCATATAACGATGGAAAAAGCTTGTGCAGGTCATATTTGAAGTGTTTGAAGTGTTGGTTGGCAGAGTAGAGGCCCGGAGTATGAAGATCCAATAAACCCTCCTTGAACAAGCCTAAACAAGCCTAAGTAAGGGTTTTGGGATTTGATGAAATTTGTGATTGTTTCATTGGCCAAATTTTGTTGAATCAGACCATTTGTGACTTGTTGAGAACATTGGAGTTGAGTTTGGGGGATTAGGTGAAGGATTTCACAAAGTTGCTTTGTAAAAGTGACCTAATTGGCTTAAGGGATAGCGTAGCAGTCCATTTTTGGAGGCTATGTTCCAAAACAAGTGTTAACACAAATTGGATATGTTTAAGAGGGCCTTAAAGGGTATCTAAAATGTCAATCCTTTTGTGGGTTTGAGGAGTAGTTTGAAATATATGTTCAAATCACACTAGTTGGAATGCTACTAGGCTACATAAAGGAATTGTGAAGTAAGTGCCAAGATAGGGTTTTAAGGGCTGAAGGATTTTTTGAATTTGATTAAATTGTGATTGTTTGAAGATTCCCTCCCTGCTCTACATCAATTGATATTAGAGCATAGGTTTTTTGATCTTTTGAAGGAGATATGTTGTAGTTTGAAGTAAAAAGTTGTAAGTTGAAAGGACAGGATGCCTCCTAAAGGAAGTGGAACCCTTGGTAGGGAAATAATGTTGTTAAAGGAGTCACAAGAAGCACGTTTAGCCAATTTTTTAGCATTAAAGACTAAACAAAGGAGAGGAAAGGCCATTGAAGAGGAAAGTGGCCAAGAGGAAGAGGAAGATGGTGAGGATGAAAACCCTCCAAGAAGAGTCCAAGGTAATGATGAATTAGACCCTGATGAGAGAAAGATGGTGAAAATGTTGAAGGTTGTCAGAGGAGATGCTTTCGGTGAGAAAATAGATTTTCCAATGCATAGTGGAAAGTTGGATGTAGAAGAAGTACTAGACTGGATTAATGATTTGGACAACTACTTTGAGTACAAGGAGATTGCAGATGATCATAAGGTAAATTTTGCTAAGACTAAGTTGAAAGTTCGTGCTTTAACATGGTGGAACTATGTGCAAGAGGAAACAGTGAAAAGGGGAAAAAATTAGTTTATGGGATAGGATGGTGTCAAAGATTAAGAGCCAATTCTTGCCAGGTGATTGTGCAATACAAACTTTCAAGAAGTTGCAAAACTTAAAACAGAAGGATAAGGATGTCATGGCATACATTGAAGAATTTCACAAGTTGAGCATTAGGGTTGGTCATGTTGAAGATGAAAATGAGAATATAGCAAGGTATATGAATGGTTTGAGATTTCAAATTCAGGATGAATTGAGTCTTGCCTCCTAGGATGGTTGAAGAATGTTTTCAGTTGGCTGCTAGGGTAGAGGAGAAGTTAAAAAGAAGGCAAGAAATACAAGGAAGAGGCAGAGGCAACACTAGTAGAGGAAGAGGTTCAAGGCAGTCCAATGAAGACCAAGAAGATGTAAGTAAAAGAAAATACCAAGTTGTTGATCAAAGAGGTGGATTTAGAGGCTTTAGAGGAAGATTTGGTGGACAAGGTAGGGGTTCAAGCACATTTTCAGGAAGATTTTATCATTGTAATCAGCTTGGCCATCAAGCATGGAAGTGTCCAGACATACAAGCTTCTACTTCAACTGGTGGTGATAAAAGAGCTCAGTTGGTGCAAGAGGGTGATTGTGAAAGTGATAACTCTCTTAATCAAATTCCTGCTCTGGAAGTTGGAGAATCTTTAATGGTTAGAAGAACACTCCTCAAAGCATCCAAGGAGAAGGATCCACAACAAAGGAGAACACTATTCAAGACAACTTGCAAATGCAATGGAAAGGTATGTAAAGTTGTAATAAACTCTGGAAGTACTGATAACATGGTGTCCATAGAAATGGTTGATAAACTTAAGTTGGAAAAAATACCTCATGAAACACCTTATAAAGTGTCTTGGTTGAATGAAAGTCAATATATCTTGGTGAATGAACAAGCTTGGGTTGAGTTTAATATTGTTAGATATAAGGACAAAATTCTTTGTGATGTGTTGCCTATGGATTGTTGTCATTTGTTGTTAGGAAGACCATGGTAGTTTGATAGACATGCAATTTATGATGGTAGAAACAATACTTATGATATCGAAAAGGATGGAAACTCTTTCACTTTGACTCCATTAGTAGAAGATGAGAAGGGACAAGGTAAGGCATCAAAAGTGATAATGTTAGGGAGAGAGGAATTCATCACAGTAGAGAAAGGAGAAAACATGACACTTGCAACCACTTCCAAGCATGGAGATGCTAAATCATATTTAAAGGATGATTCAATTTTGATGGGGAAAGATGATGATTTGGTGTCAAAACTTGATATGGAGAAGGTCAAGGATGATTTTATTGTGGGAATGCAAGATTGGTTGGAGAAGCATGTTGAGGGGATGACCAAACAAGTGTTTTGTTCATTGTTTTCCAAAGAGGACAGTAGCCATTTCAAGGTTTGGGAAGTTTGAGGTTGGTAAACCTGATGTTAGTTCTTTCATGACAAAGGTTTGTACACCTGATGGAGCAATAGACATAATGGCATATCAGCAGATGGAAGGGATGATAGTGGTGAAAAATAGTGATGAAGAAAACAAAGACAGACTCCAAGGGAAAAAGAGCAAAGTTAAGCAGATAAAAGGGGTGAAAAAGAAGGCAATTCAATTCCAAAATGAAAAGAGCTTGGTAGAAGGTACAGGGGTAGTTGTGAAAACATTACCTGATGAAAGAGCAATCAAAGAATGTCCCTTAAGTGGAGGACAATAGTCTCAAGGAAAGAACCGGCCAAAGGTAAAAGGCAATGCATGTTTTCAATACCTAACTCATTGGAAGGGATCACCGGATGGAAATTCAACTTGGAAGCCACTAAATGTTGAGATGCAACATGGTTTTAGTCATAGCACAATCCTCAAAGGGACTTGAGTTCTTTTCAGTCTGGGTGTATGGTGCAGCGGCACCATGGAAATTGATGTAAATATGGCCTTAGGTTAAGTTTTTGGTGTGTTGAGTCTTATGTCATGTAATAAGGTCATAATAGACCATTTTCTAATGTATAGTGTCATTTTGAGTCGGTAAGAGTTAAGGTGGTTAAGTTTTGAGTAAATGTTGTCAATGTTGCATTAGCAACTTTTGCAAATTTTGTCGTGTTTGGAAGACCAACGGTCAAGTAGTTCAAAAATTAGTTAAAACCAATGGGTTTGCATTGTACAAGGTTAAATATGCTCTAGAAACTCGATGTAAAGGTTCTGTTGAAGATTTTTGTTGAAGAGGCAATAAGAAATCTCCATTTTTTGCGTGTTTTCAATCAATTTTCCTGCTACAGAAAGCTTGTACGGGTTGTATGGCCTAATAATGATGTCAAACTGATCTGAATTGATGTAGGAGTGTGTTAGTCATCATTTGGCTTTGATTTGAGTCATTTTCACGAGGTTTAAAGGTTTTTATAAGCATTTTACTAAGAGCGATTTGAGAACCTTGTTTTGAGGGTTTGAAGGTGTAAAAATGGCATGTAAATGACCTTTCCACCGATGGAAATCTCTGAAAGTCAATGGAATGGTGTTAATTAGGGTCTACTTTCATGTTAGTAGGTTAGTAGTTGCAGAGGAGGTTTGGGGCTGATATGGTGATGCCCTAGGGTGAATTTTACATGTTTTCAAGCAAAAGAGAGGTGTAGATGCTAGGGTTTGTACAAAATCTTTTGGGATTGGTCATATAATGGTGGAAAAAGATTGTACATGTCATATTTGAAGTGTTTGAATTGTTGGTTGGAAAAGTAGAGGCTTGGAGTATAAAGATCCAATAAACCCTCCTTGAACAAGCCTAAACAAGCCTAAGTAAGGGTTTTGGGATTTGATGAATTTGTGGTTGTTCCATTGAGAAAAAGTTGTTGAATTAGACTGTTTGTGACCTGTTAAGAACATTGGAGTTGAGTTTGGGGGATTGGGTGAAGGATTTCACAAAGTTGCTTTGTAAAAGTGACCTAATTGGCTTAAGGGGCAGCATAGCAGTCCATTTTTGGAGAGTATGTTCCAAAACAAGTGTTAGCACAAATTGGATATGTTTAAGAGGGCCTTAAAGGGTATCTGAAATGTTGGTCCTTTTGTGGATTTGAGGATTGTTTTGAAGGATATGTTCAAATTACACAAGTTGGAATGCTACTAGGCTACATGAAGGAATTGTGAAGCAAGTGCCAAGATAGGGTTTTAAGGGTTGAAGGATTGTTTGAATTTGATTAAATTGTGATTGTTTGAAGATTACCTCCCTACTATGCATCATAAATTCACAACACCTATATACCCTAAATAAATATTGTTGAGCACACGATGATACTTAGATGGGGGGTGAATCAATATCTAACAAATTTTTACTTTTGAAAACTTAACCAATCACAATAAAACCATTCAAGTAAGATCTAGCAATTAGGAACACAATGAGAATGCATGATTTACATGGAAACCCTTTCGAGATTAAAAAAAAAAAAAAAAACACACTATTGCATATATATTATAGTTTAATCTCCTTGTAGGCTTCAACCTACTATCAAAGTCTCAAATATCTATACAAATTGAGCTTCAACTCAGTAAGAGGCTCCAATCTCAACTTAGTAGGCTCCAACCCACACACATAAACTGAGCACCAGCCCAACAAGAGGCTCCAACCTTAATCTGATAGGCTCCAACCTATTGGAGGCTTCAACCCCCATAAATATGATCCAAATGTTTTTCTTTATAAATTTGATAAAAAATCACAAATCCAATCCAATTTCAAGTTTAATTCAAATCACGTAATCGCTCCTTTCACAAATCTGATCCACACTCCAATATCAACCCTTCTTTGAAATTTGATCATAATACAAATCTGATCACAATTATTCACACAATCCTTTCATAAATCTAATCTATAATTTCACCTTAGAATCTGCATTCTTTCCCTTAATGTATTTACTTTTCAATATTTACATATGTTTATCATTTATATGTTTGTATTTATCCTTCTCATATGGTAGCATATATTCTTCAAAAGATATCTGATTTACACTTCATTTTTGCTCTTTTTTTAAATCTTCTTTTATACTTAGAAATAAAATATTTTAAAAAAACTTACACTCAAAATCACCTTTCACTCTCCTTTTACGCATTCCTCAAGGGAGATGTATTTTACAAATAATAGTGACATTTCTTAATCACACCTTTTCATTATTTAATTAGCACCTTTTGTTGCCTTTATAAGATAATATTCACTTCTTAAACTTTGATTCTTTCTTAATGCATCATAATATGGCTCACATCCTTTTAAATTTGTATTTCTCCTTAAGGGTCGCTAACTTTTAATTACCAATGAATTACCACTTTTATGCATCACTCCTTACTTCACTTAAAATCACTGCATTAATATAATAATCGCTGCTCTTTTCTGCTAAAAATCAGAAGTATTCATGCTTGGAATTTTTATTATTTTTAACTCCCAAATGATCTTCTAATATACCTTAATCATGTCAACTTCACAGCGCAGGTCAATCGACATAAAATGATTAACTTAAAATTATTTTTTTTCATTTGAGCACTACAAGTCAGCCAATATATTATGATATTTTAATTTCAAGTTTGGCACCAAACTCTTGGAAGGTTGGCCATCATATAGGAAACATTATTTCTAAATAAAGTCGATTTCATTAGTGACCTTCAATTTTCAATTTAATTCCTTCTACAAAAGTGGCACCAAGACAAGGAGTCAGCTATCTTCTCATCCACAATTTCATAAGAATAAATTCATGCTTGCATAAGGAGGTCATCAATCAAGAAGCTTATAAATCAATGAATTCATTCTCAAAAATTTCAAAATAAAATTGTATCTACTCAAAAAATATTTTCCAAATAAATAATTTCTTCACTAAGAGGCGCACGCTTTTTTGACATCAATGACAACAAATGTAACTATATCCATATACCTTTTGACTTCAATGACAATATTTCTAGTTCAATCTCTCCCTTTGTCATTGATGGCAACACAAACATAATTTGTGTATTGCTCCCCCTTACTCTATCTCTCATCATTTGACATCAATGGCAAAGGGACACTTAACACTTCTTTTCTTTATGATATGATTCTCTCCTTTCTGTGATGCTCCCACTTTCACAGCCTCCCCCTTGCTTTGATTCTCCCTTTGTCTCTTCGTCACTTGGGTGATATGCTTCCTCTATAGTTGTCCAAATAAATAGATTGAATGATCTTCTCAATTTTAACACATTAGGAACTTCATGAAAAATCTTCTTCTATCTATCATGCTTCCACTTGTCATTAATGGCATCATTCTTCCATTCTATAATTCTCTCTTTCTTAACTTTCCTTTTGACATCAATGGTAATAAATCTTCATCTATCTCTAATTTTTCTCTTCCACAAGCTATTGCTTTTAACCTTTCTATAATTCTTCCCCCTTTTGACCAATGACAATAGAATGCTCATATGGAATATACCTTAGTTGATGTATCTTGGGTTGTCTTCTTCATGGAACTAAAAGATAATGCATTGGTTAGCTCCCCCTAAACTAGTACTCTTCCTTAAGGACTTAGTGATGCTTCTTGTGCATGAAACACAAGCTTAGTTCCTTCCTTCTTCTCATTATCTTGCTCTTGTTTACTTCTCCATACCTTTGTAGATCATTCCTTTTGCTTATTCAAGCTTCCACTTTCTTGTTCTTCTTAGGGTATTCCACAGTCACTTCTATACAAGCTTGCCATATTCCCATAATTGTTGCATTTGTAGCACACTACATTGTAATCCACCAAATGGCCAAAGGAATTATAGTTTCTTCAAGTGAGGACTCATAAGAACTTATATTCTTGTTCCTACCATCATTTCTTATTCGTGTTCTACAATCTCTTGCCTTATGACCAAAAATGGTTGCACTTATAACTTATGATGTCAACCTTTCTATTTGGTAACCCATAAGAACTTTTATTCTTGATCCAACCACTATTTCTTAATCAAAATATTATCAAATATGTGACATTACGGGATCAGTAGTTGTTCACTTCAAAACTTATAATCCTCAAGTAAAAAAAATCATAAATACATTCATGAACAAGTGAAATAAATATACTTTTGTCTCAAATAAAATATCATAACTATCCACTATAAGTGTGTCATTTATAAAATTAAATGCTCATTTAATAAAATAAGACACTTGTTTAATCAAGTATTGTTATCACAATGAAAATATTATTCTTATGTGTAAACTATTGGGGAAGCAATGTACAAGCATTGGAGTATTTCATATTAATAGTTTGTGATATCACAAATATAAAAAGTGAGCACAATAAATACCATGTATTTTTTCATTAAATGTGAAGGATTTTCAAAAAGTTTTAATGTTCAACCATTGGTCCATTTTTGTTTGATATAAGTTGTGTCTTAAATAATCATGTGTTGTTTTATTCCAAATAGTTTTTGTATTCAACTATTGGTCCATTTGTGTTGAATATAAAAGCTAGAGATAACAAAGATTTATGGTTACCATAGGTATTTTGTCCATTTAGGTTGCATATAAGTTTTATTTTAAATAAAAATATGATATTTTACAAACAACAAATGATATTTTTTTGTTCAACTACTAGGGGTACCATGAATAAGTTTTTGTTGAATCTTTAAAAAGTCAAATTTTGGACACTTCTTAGTAGATGTGTTGATGTGGCAAGTTGCATGATCAGTAAAATAAAAATACGATATTCTTCAAACAACAAATGATATTTTTTTGTTCAACTACTAGGGGTACCATGATTAAGTTTTTGTCGAATCTTTTAAAAATTAAATTTTGGACACTTCTTAGTAGATGCGTTGATGTGGCAAGTTGCATGATGAGTCACACCTCCAAACCTTAGTTATAAATAGATAAGAGGTCAGTCTGTATTTCAAAAAAACAAAAGGTCCTACCAATCGATACATGACAAAGTTAGCCCACACAACTACTGGCCCCTCACACCTATATTAATAAAAACAATAAACCATTAGTGTACAATGTAGACAAGTAGAAATTTGAATTGAAAAATTTATGTAACTTTATATCTCCCAAGGAAAAAAGCTTTCTTTAATTTAATTTCTTCACAGTAATCTAATGCACCCTAATATATTTCAATCTAAGCCACTTTCATTTTTCCTTCTTTGTACTCGCATGAAATATTCAACACAAACCCCTCTGTCCACAAATATTTCATGCAAACCATCCAGTTCTAAAAGATGGCCCACTAACATGCAACTATTCATCTCTTCATGCAAATAGAATTGCACTCGTAATGCTTATACAGTCTCTGAGCACCATATGAAATTTTGACTAAAAACTGTGAAACAAGTGTTATATAGTTGTAACCAGCTGCGCTGGCCGCATAAAATCCATTGGCCGCTTCAGACTTTGTATGGGCAGACAACGGCCACATGATAGTAACAAATGTACGGTTGGAAATGAATGTTTTTGGAACGATCTTCAAATAACAATTGTACTCTGCTTGTTACTACCTAGAACCCATGCCCTTGAGAAGACTACCTTTTAAGCCGCTTTGGCCGCAGGCTTAGAGGGAGTAGAGGTAGTGTTTCATAAGAATCACGGCTCCTTCAAAGTTGTTAAAAATAATTTTAAACCATGTCCTAGCGTGGCAGGTGAAATGGTTTACTTGCACTCCACACTCTCTGGAATGAATCCGCTTCCTTACGCCACCGCAGAATAAACGGAACTGCGGAATAAACAATGGCGCCGATTGTACAAGCCTCTAAACAGAGCATCGGAAAGAAACAAGCACCAGGTAATCGGCATGAACAACGGCATCGAAATGAAGCATAGTCTGCCGAAATGTATGGATAATCATCGATTAACTGTAGACAGAATTAAACACGCATTTGATTCCATTCGCCTCATTTTGATCATGATATAATTGATATTGATCATGACCAAACTTTGGAATTCCTGTGCACTGATACTACTGTTAGGCGGCCGGGCTTAACCGGCACACTCTAAGGGTACACTTAGGCGGCCGGACCCACAACCTTTTTAAATCCGTGACTTTCCCGTTTTCACCAAGCCGTTTCCGTTCCCAAACGCACTCTATCTACTCCCGGAAAGAATTAAGCATTTATAATCCCAAGTACAACGCTAAGGGAGGAGGATATTATAAAAAGTATAAATGGAAGGTCAAAATGTATTAGCCCTTGCACTTATAAAACACTTATAAAACAAACATAAGAATATTATTATATTTAAAATAGACTCCACGGTTTTTGACATTTTTGATTTTTAATAAATTATTAATAATTAATATTAGTAAAAATAATTAAATATTTTTTAATTTTAATTCTTAAATAAATTTATTAATTACAAATTTTTTTTAATTGATATTTAATAAGATTTTAATATTAAGTATTTTTTTATTTTAATTTTTGAAATAAATCTATTAATAATAGGTTATTCATATTGATGTTTAATAAGATTTATTTTAAAGATTTAAAATGATAATAATAATAGATAATCAACAGTCAATATGACTAATGAGACAAGACCAAGGTTCTTAACTAATTAATGTTTTTTTATTATTAATGTTATTATTATGTGCAATTATTTTTTTAATTTACTATTGATTATTTTAATAATTTTAATTAATATTTTTTTATTAATTTTATTATTATTAATTATTTTATTATTTTTAATTATTATTGATTGTTGATTATCTATTATTATCATCATCTAAAATATTTAAAATAAATCTTATTAAACATCAATATGGATAATCTATTATTAATAAATTTATTTCAAAAATTAAAATTGAAAAAATACTTAATAGTCAAATCTTATTAAATATCAATTATAAAAAATTATAATTAATAAATTTATTAAACATCAATATGAATAATCACACAAGACCAAAGTTGGTAACTAAACTATAATTAATTCATTATATGTGCATGTAATTCTCACCTTGATGGAGAAAACTATAAAAAAATTATTCTACTCTAGTCAAAACACAAAACACAAACAACACTCAGATTGATAAATTGTCAAAATCTAGAATATTGAATTATAAATTGTTTTACTGAATTTAAATTTTAAATAATTAATAACCAAAAATTTAATATTGATTATTTTTAGTAATTTTAATTAATAATTTATTATTGTTATTTATTATTAATTTTTAATTTAATTATTATTAATAATTATTTTTTTATTACTAATTATTATTGATTATTGATTACCTATTATTATTATTATTATCATCCAATAATATTTAAAATAAATCTTATTAAACATTAATATATGAATAATTTATAATTAATAAATTTATTAATCATCAATATGAATAATTAGACAAGACCAAGGTTTGTAATTAAACTATATCATTCTATGTGCAGTTTGTAATTAAACTATATCATTATATGTCCATGTAATTCTAAGCTTAAAACTAAACAAATATTATTTAACTTTAGTCAAAACACAAATAACACTTAGATTTATAAATTGTCAAAATCTAGAATGTCGAATTATAAATTGTTTTAATGAACTTTAATTTTACATAATTAATAACCAAAAATTTATTATTGACTATTTTTATAATTTTAATTAAAATTATTATTTAAAATTGATTTTGAATTATAATTTATTATTAATGTTCTTATTATTATGTGTAATTAATTTTTTAGTTTTAAATAATTAATAATCAATAATTTACTATTGGTTATTTTAATAATTTTAATTAGAATTGATTTTTATAATTGATTTTTAATTAATAATTTATTATTGATTTTATTATTTGTAGTAAATAATTTTTTACTATTAATTATTATTGATTGTTGATTATCTATTATGATTATTATCATCTAAAAAAATTTAAAATAAATCTTATTAAATCAATATGAATAATCTATTATTAATATATTTATCTCAAAAATTAAAATCAAAAAAATGTTTAATATTAAAATTTTATTAAATATCAATGATAAATAATTTATAATTTATAAATTTATTTAAAAATTAAAATTTAAAATTATTAATAATTATTAAAAATCTAAAATGTCAAAAATTAAAAATAATAATCTCATAGGATATTAAATATAACCAAAGATTAATATTCTTATGGTTGTTTGATAAGTGAAAGGGCTAATACATTTTGAGCCCACCTTTATGCTTTTTATAATATCCTCCATTGTGTCCTCTTTGGGATTACAAAAAATGAAATGGATAATTGTTTCCGGCAGCAGATAGAGTGTATCCGCGAACGGAAACAGCTTCGGTACGCGAACAGAAACGGCGTCGTTAAAAACGGAAAAGTCACAGGGTTAAATAACTGTTGTGGGCCCGGCCACCTAAGTGTACCCTTAGAGTGTGCCGGTTAAGCCCGGCCCTGTTGGGCCAGGGAATGAAATGCGAGGGCAGAATAGAATTGCTTTATTATTATATATAGGGGAGAGGGCCCAGTAGTCATGCACCCTAACTTCGCGCTTCTAATTATCCTACGTCGAAATTTCAAATCACTCCCAATTTTTTACAGCAGCTTACTTGGCAAGTTCTCTGCTTATAACTAAGGTTTCAGGGCCACATCATCAAATATGATGCCACATCAGCATGCATTTTTGTCAAAGTGTCCAAAAAGGCCCCAAAAAATAGTGAGACCAATTCTCATGCATTACATCATGAGTAGTTGAGCGCTGATGTGGTATCACATGATTGGTTGCTTTTTAGATCAAAAGCATACATTTTGTTTAATTATGGGTAGTCAAATCACAACTATTGGACATTATATAAACGACTATTGGGTATTATATTTACGATTGAGTGCGCGACTATTGGATCCCGCACGACTATTGGGCCCTCTCCCCTAACTGTATATTCAAAGGAAGTGAACAACAGTTGTACGGTCACATAAAGAAAAATTACCTAAACTGAAAACTGAATAGGTTAATTAATCCATAAAGATTAATAATATTTACAATGAAAATTGCCATTCGTAAAATTATATTGACGCTGACTCGTAGAAAGGATATCGCTAGTAGATTTAAAGATTTTGAGAAAATGCTATGTCAAGTGACACAAACTGTTATTCCTAGCAAATTTAAAGATTTTTGAGAAAATGCTATGTCAAGTGACAAAAACTATGTTGATTTAAAGATTTTTGATTAAATGTTTGTGGTGTGACAAAATCTGTTTTTCCTAGCAAATTTAAAAGATTTTGAGAAAATACTATGTCAAGTAACAAAAACTATGGTATTCCTAGCAGATTTAAGGATTTTTGAGAAAATGCAATGTTGAGTAACTGTTATTCTGAGCAGATCTAAAGATTTTTGAGAAAATGATATCTCGAGCGAAAATCTGTTTTTCCTAGCAAATTTAAAGATTTTTGAAAAAATACTATGTCAAGTAACAAAACTATGTTATTCCTAGCGGATTTAAAGATTTTTCAGAAAATGCTATGTCGAATGGCAAAAACTGTTATTCCTAGCAGATTTAAAGATTATTGAAAAAACGCCATGTCAAATGACAAACTATGTATGAATCATTTGACTCTTCATAAACGATGGCATTGGGAAGATAATAATCAAAACTAGATACATCTTACAGAAGCATGATCTTTGTATCATGCAATGATGAATCAGCTCATCTAAGGCAACATTTTTGTGACTCCACTATATGCAATTGTGCTTACAATTGCAATGTTGACAGTCATGCACCAGATATCATCACCACAAATGCATGCAAGAGTAAAGCACATCATGAGGGCGTGTGCATTCTACATCACCACCATTGAATAGACAATAAAGATTCCAATCACGAATGAAGAAGATCATGGCCAACCATGGATGAGAAATTATCTCAATGGTCATTTATCAAATGCAGTTATGCATTAGACCATTTTCTCCTCTCTGCTTCCCCATTTTCATTTCTTCAACTAATAACATTCTTTTGATTGGAAAGGGGGCATTAAGAAATATAGATTACATGCTTTTAGAAGTGCACTGAGTTATACTTACATATGATTCTGCATTGCGCTGTACAAACATAGTGCATAATAACGTGGAGTATTTCAAAGCAATCTACAACTCTCTATTCTACAACTCTTCTGTCTTCCTATCCAAGAAGTTGAATTCTAGGATAAAGATAAATAATATTGGATGCAAGCAACCGTACATAGAGATTTACTCATAACGGCCGTAAAAGTGGGTAATCTTGCAATAACTCATTTTCCATTAGTGTATCATATTCATTTTGGGGAGTCCATAGTACTTCCGCTGCCTGTATTAAGCATGCATGTGAGACAATTGAAAACATCAGTATATTAAAAAATGAAGATTGAAATTCAATAACTGATAAAACATGTTTCTAAGCTATGAATTGAAAACAATTTATGTAACATAATTACCAATATTTGGCGTGATGGGATGGAACCCAATTTCTTCAAAGCCTCCTTAAGATCTGCACTACTCTTGATGATTGGTAACTTGTGCTCCCCTTCAGCAGCAACAAGGATGGTGACCTGTGATGTGAAGTCCAAACATAAAGTCTTTCACTGAGCAAACTGATTAATGGTAGAAACGAAAAAGCTAAGAACTTATTGTTAGCATACTGGACTTTTCAGTTAATGCAGGTTCAGTATATGGAAACCTTGAGATACTAATTCAAATTAATGATGCGGAGAAGGAAGCCAGAAAAGAAATATTTGAAAGGAGAAAAACAACCAATGATGCTTCTTTAGTTTTCTTATGAAATGTCATGAAGGTTCTCAAAAATTCAGACTGCATGAATACTAGAAACATAAATAAAAAGTTTAGGATTTCCTTAAATACACCCCTCTGTTTGCAAGGTATTGGAAGGAAACTACAAGTGCATGTACAGAGCCAGAAAACGTTACTGGAAATGGAAGAGCATGCAAAATGCTAAAAGCATTAATTACATCATCATTCCATGAAGAACATAAATTATATTAGATTGATTTTATTTTATTGAGATATATTACAAAGTATTAAGCAAATTCTTATAAAGCAATGCATTTCCATGTAACATCCCAACAACCAACACAAAACTGACTAAACATTTTAATTAGTAATACTAAATCACTCATTGACTTGATTACAAAAATTTAAACCTTAATTGTCCAAAAAATGTAGACAAAGGAAAAAAATCTTAAGAACATTTTCTTAATGTTTGGTATGAAAAATCTCTGCACTAACAAATAGACATAATATAAACCTAGAATTAAATCACTCGTCGACTTTATTACAAAAATTTAAACCTTAATTGTCCAAAAAATGTAGACAAAGGAAAAAATCTTATGAACATTTTCTTAATGTTTGGTATGAAAAATCTCTGCACTAAGGAATAGACATAATATAAACCTAGAACAAGACAAGGCGGAAATCCAAAGATAATCTTGTTAACTAAGTATGGCTTTCTGATGTGAAACTGATGCCATAAATAAATATAACAATAAACATGTCCAGGGGTTTATTTGAGACCATAGTGTGAACAAAGAAGCCTACAAACAAGTGAAGAGTCCTTAAAATGACTTTGAGGCTGATCCATATATATCTCCTCATGAAAATCACCATACAAAAAGGTTCTCTTCACATCCATGTAATAAACTAACCATCCTTGTGATGTAACAAGAGAAGTACAAGATGAATTTAATCCATCTTAGAAATAGGAGAAAACATCTATAAATAATCAATATCCTCAACCTGTGACTAAGTTACTGGTTCAGTCCCCTAGACCTGCAGGTTCAGGTCTGATCTAGCCTGGATATGGATCCGGGTTCGATTCGTAGGAGGGTCAGTCTAGGTTCCAGAGAAGTATTGTGGGTTCGTCCCCAATGAACCCAAGTGAACCTATCACGAATTTCATGATATTTTCTTCTGTTGCCGCAATGATTCTGCCATTTTCCTCTATGAATCATGTTTAATATATTATAAAATCTTTGTTTCTCATTTGCATTTGTTTGCTCCTCATTTTATTTGTTTTTTCTATTTCCATGGGTCTAGAAATATCGTGGCGCCTGTAAAAGAAGGCATTAACAAGACAAATGGATGCCCCTACAAATTATATTAGCCCCAAACACACAAATTTGGTCAGAGAGGTTCGAACGCTGAACCTTATGATTAGCCATCTTAGCTATGAAAGCCTAAGCGAAAGCCACCTACTACAACACCGCTCATATCGAGATTGAATATACTTGCATAATTTATTTTTAGCAAAAAGCAATAGGAACAAGATTAAAATCCTTTGTTCATTCTCGCAAATATTGTTCCCTAATTATTATTTTTTATTAATAACAATTATGGACCTAATGATATATAGTTAAAGCATAGCTATTTTAAATAAATTAAATAATTTATTAATATTAGTAGCAATTATTAATACTAATAAAAAAAATAATAGTTATATATTCTAATTAAATTTTAAGATTAATAATATATATAGTATCAATCATTATAACTTTATTATTATATTATAATATTATATATGAATTTTATTAATTTTGTATAAGGTTTATATATATAACTCAAAGGTATCCCCGTGGCCCAGCCCAGCGACCCCCGTCGCCTTACCTTGGGCTTACTTAATGCCAAGTTGGGGTTTGGGGGCGGGTGAGCTGAGGCAAGACTAGTCCTCTGAGGATGGGCGCAGACACCCGCAGTCCACGCCCATCGGGGGAACCCGGTCATTGCGTGAGTTGGCCCTACAACCATGGGGAGCATACCCAAATCTTTGGGCCAACTGCACTACAATGCGGGGTCAAAATATATATATTTGTCTAATATTCTTGATTTTAAGCTATAAATATGTATATATTAGTGATTTTTATATGTTTTCATACTAGCGAATCCAAAATAAACCTAACCTCTAAAATTTTTTTGGTCAAATCCGCAAACCAAACCCAAACCCAAACTAGTACCAGGACCAGTAACATAGACTTGTGATAACCACTTAGACACAAGACATGCCTTATGCTTGGCAATTGACCCATGTGTTGCATGTTTGGTTATATACACCCACTTACAACAAACCACCTTTCTTCCCTTATTGAGAGGTACAAGATCTCATGTGTCATTCTTTATCATAGAAGAATACTCATCTAACATAGCATTGTTCCACTCTAAAATACCTATTGCATTTGGAAATATTTAAGGATCATTTGAAAGAACGGGACTCAAAAGACTGCCACTTGCTATTTACAAACAAATGTGATAAGAATCTGTAGGATAACCAAAGGTCTATCCTCCTCAAGAGTAGTGTGGATCCAACAGAGAAAAGAGTGTGCACCAAGAGGTGATGGATTAGGACTATCATCATCATCACCATCATCCTTAAGAAGCAAAGAGACCTCAAGTGATGAAGATAGAGTAGGAAGTGAGAGAGAAGAAAGTGATGTTGTATCCATCTATGTGAAGTGCTAATCAATTTGGACATTTCATTGAAAAAAATATCCCAGGTCATGGGATCCATCAACTCATAGGCCATCATATCCTCCTAATAGCCAACAAAAATTTAAAGTTGACTCTTATTCTTTGTGGCCTTATACCAACCATATAGAGTTAAATGCTCAAGCCTAACTACCAAACACTATCAAGGAAGATACATTTGGATTGACATGGAGTTTAAGCTCCCTCAAAATATACATTTTACACTACCTTGTTGGGCATATATTTTTGAAAGTAGTAGGTACAATTCATTACTGCAAAACAAAAAGTGGGTGCCATGTTTTGGGACCAAATCATGCAATTGACTATCTCTCATAAAGATATGTTGTCTCTTTTAGCCACACCATTCTACTAAAGAGTACGAAAAACTATGCATTGATGTTGAATACCATGCTCATTGTAAAATCTTCAAATGGCTAGGTCACATACACTACCAATTATCTATGTATCCACCTAATAGCGAGACTAGACTACTCCATAAATGCTTTGGAGGTCCTAAAAGTGGCGAATACTCCAATCTTGTACTTTAGAAAGTACACACATGTATACAACATTGACAAACTCCTTCAATGCGTGAAATCCTAGGAAGACAAATCACCATATCTTGTGTGCTCAACTACTAAACATACTTGTGATTTAGATGACAATACCATTACTGTCAAATCTTGTTCAAAGAATCATCATGTATAATGAGGGATAATCCTAAAGAAGACTCAAAACCATTAAACTTGTACAAAGAATCATCATGTATAATGAGGGATAATCCTAAAGAAGTCTCAAAACCATTAAACTTGTACAAATTGGATCCATGATCGACACTCCCTAAAGCAACAACAATCTTAGGCTCTTGTAGCTCTCAAATGACTTCATGTGATGTGAATTTAACTATCTTTCTCTCACTATAATGACAAATATGATAAATATAAATAAGGTTAGTAGAAATCTCCAGAACCAAGAGTCATTGATGCAACCCTCTTCTTTGTTCATACTTGTTTGCAGGTTTCTTTGTCCACTAATTCTAATGTGACTATTAATTCAACAAATGATTAAAATATTACAATTATCCATCAAAAGCTCATGCCTTTTGCATGATGAGATAGATGATTGAAGACAACTCTCAATTAAAAAATTGTGTGAGCTTTGATAAAAAAAAAATGCAAATTTTAAATATGCTTTCCTTCTCAAAAACAGTGACAAATTATTTTTAACATAGGCTACCAATAGAGTTTCATGGAAGGTAACTTGGATGGTTTTGATTTGACAATGTTTTCTTCTGTTTGGATAAAGTTTGGAAAATCCTTTAATGAAACTCTAAAAGTTTGAATAAATGGACCTTGGTGACTCGAATCTGAAACACTCTAATGAAACTCCAAAAATCACTTGACACTTTCGTTGTTAACAATGTTTTGGCAAGACACTTTCATTGTTAACAAAGTTTTGGCAAAGCCTCAATATTTTCGGAAGTTTGATTAATTGATGAATGCCCTGCTTACATATGAACATCCACTCATTCACTCTTCACTAAAATTGGACATTGTGTAAGATACCCTTCCAGAAGTATGAAGTTTTTGCGATTGTTTCAGTTGGATAGATGTACCATTTTATCAAACATAGCTCATAACAATGCATATATCATGGTATTGCTCAACAAAACATGCATATACAAATCTGATAATCAATTTGCACTTCAATTCTTTTACATATGACTGATATACAAGATACTTCAGATATATTCAATAGTCTCATACATGCTCAGGCATGATAGTATTAATAGGCAGATTACAACAGTTTGTACTCAGAAATTTACTCCAGCAGTTCAAGATTTGTACATTACTGATATTCTGATCAGAACTAGGCATTAAGCAAGTTAAAGACAAGTAAATGAAGTGCATTTCACATCTGATAACCAAGTTCAACTACAATCTGAACTGTCATACAAAGACTGTTTGCTGATAACAATTTCAGATCCAGATAGCCTAATTCTGAGTGAAAGTAGTTCTGATTTTTCAAGTATGAACACTCAGTGATGAACAGCCATTATGAGAGATTTACAATATGTATTTCAGTCTATCTGATGACAGCATATTGGGATGAAAATAAAGGCAACTCAGACCTGTATAATGACCCGCCAAGCCTGGGAAAAGAACAGCAACAACTTGCAGCAAGATTGAACTCCTGGTCTGATAAACACATCCAGCTTAATGATTCAGGAGCTACACATTTTGATCTGGTTATTGTCACGTCTGGCTTGAATATGGTCTACAGCAGCTTGCAAATGAAATAAGCACTCTGAAACTCCCACGTCCAACCTATAAGAGTTCACACGTTTCCCTTATGAGCAGCAAATACTCCCAGTTACACATATGCGACTTCTACAGCCAATTGAAAAATGGAGGGGGCTGCGACTAGACACAAAGGCTCATGCCATATGCACACAAGACTCGCATCCCACTGCTGAAGGTACCCACAATAGAGGAAATGGAGGCGTTGGAGCACAAAAAGACCTGCAACTCCCCCTATAGACTCACATCCTGCCAGAACTCCCCCACAACTTGCTCTCTTTTCTCTTGCAACTCTTCATCCACTCTGGAATATCAGAATGAAATTTCAATAAGACCCATGACCTGAATAACTTCTCAGTTTTCTCAAATCTCTGCTCACAACCAAATGCCTAAGGTTTCAAAAGTACCATGGCCTCCATATCAACTCACCAGCTGCTAATCATCGAATGACAATCTCAGAGCATGCAGACGCCAGGAAACTAAGCCAAAACCATCACCAATATCCTCAATATCAGCAAGCTATCAACCCGAATAGATTTGATAATCGTTAACTCCAAATTTATCACTGATAACTTGTCTTGCCTGGCAAGACTCACAAATTATCACAATCGATCACTCCAATCGTTCAAGCACAACTACGAATCCTATCTGAATCTGCCTCAATCCAATTAGAATAGATAGTTTCACTACCGAAACCGGATACCCTTAGGGTTTCTGTCCTAGGGTTTAGACTCGGAAGAGCTCCTCCAAAATACCAAAATAGAATAATAATCCAACCTACCCAAATGAGTCCCCAAAGCCCTTTTATAATCTCCAATCTCAATGACCTAATTAGGGTTGTGCAACCTTTTAATTAATTTATAAATTCACCTTATGTCTCCCTAAGTTGCAATAAAGTAACTGTATAAAATATTATAAAGTTACTTTATTAAATGTTATAAAGTCACTTTATAAAATATTATAAAGTTACTTTATTAAATGTTATAAAAGTCACTTTATTAAATTAAATAACGTTAGTTAAATATCTGTGTTCCACGGGGACGCGTTCCCACCCCTAAACCCTACGTCCCCGTCCCCTAAGGCATTTCGGGGATGGGGGTACGTCAGGGGACGTCCCCTAGGCATCCCCTCCGAATTAGGATTTTCAGGAAATGGTTGGAAACGAGTCCCAAAAAAGGGAAACAGTAGCAAAATTAAAGGGGACGCCTAAACGTCCCCAAAACGGCCAGGGGATGGCTAGGCGCCCACGAGCGTCCCTCGACTGTCTCGGAAATGCCTAGGTGTCCCTCGCAGCATAACACAAAAAAGGTCCAAAATTAAAAAAAAACTTTAATTTTTTTAAAATTCTATTGGCTTGGGAATGGGCATGGGGGTCCCACAAGCCCTCCAACACCCCTCATAAGTTAAAAACTTTGTGTTAAAATATTAAAATCAAAAATCAAAAGTAAAACTTCAAGTCTTCAACACAGCCGACAAGGAGCTGAGAAAGAATCGACAAAGGAGTTGAGAAAGGAGTCAACAGAGCCTAGGAGGTTAGGTTAGGTGCTCAAACTGAGTTGCAATCCCTTTGCAAGTTTGCATTCTTGCAATTTTTTGCCCAAGCTGCCATTTATCAACTATTAGAGCTGCAAGTTTCAAGTTTGCACAGGTATGCCATGCCATTTTTTTTTTTTAAGTTTTAGTTTTTAAAATTTTTATCTTGAACTTTGAAGTTTTTGTTTTAAATTTTTTTTTAAATATTTTGCTTTCAACTTTCACACTTTAAACCCTTGCAAAATGAACACTAACAACAGTGATGAAAGTATGAATGAAGGCAATGAAGAAAATGAAGTTCAAGAAGTAAACCCTTCTTCTCAATCTGAAAATGTAAACACAACTTCTATTGGAAGTCCACAAGACCATTTTGCATGCCGTAAACCTAATCTTCAAAAATTTGCAAAAGGCCCTTTCAACCCCAAAAAACCATTGCTTCAATTTGCCACCAACTGAATTGTCAATAAGGGTAAAAATACAGGGGGCAGCAGGCATTGGCTTTGTCATATTTGTAAAACTGATTACAAAGGGAGCTATACTAGAGTTAGAAGCCATCTATTGGATGAGAGTGGACATAGGGTTTGAGTTTGTGAAGATATAACATTGGAGCAGCAGATTTTAATGGCAAAATTGGTTGGAGTGGGTGAGGACAAAATCATTGGTACTACTCACGGTAAGAGATGGGCATCTATTGATTTGCGTGACTATTCCAATCTATCTGTTGGAGAGAGTTGTGAAAAAGGGAAGAGGAAGGCAGGTGAAAAAAATATAGTGATAGGGTTAATGAATGTGCAAAAGTGTGAGCAAACCGATGATTCAGTGGCCAAATTTTTTTATGCCCATGCTATTCCATTTCATTTGATAAGGTCATCTTATTTCAAAGCTATGTTGACAGATGCACAAGCAATTGGACCCTCTTATGCTCCCCCTAGAGAACATAGATTGCGTACCTCCCTCCTTGACAAACAATATTCAAAGGTGAACATGTTGATGGAGGAGATGAGACAAACATGGATTAGGACAAGTTGTTCCATTGTCATGGATGGGTGGACTAATATTTGACATTGGCTTCTCATTAATATTATTGTTACGTGCCCTGTTAGTTCATACTTTCTTAGAGCTATTGATTGTTCTAGGAAATGTAAGGATGCTGATTTCCAGTTTGCCATTTTGAAGGAGGCCATAGAGGAGGTTGGATCTTCTAATGTTGTGCAAGTTGTGACAGATTCAGCCCGTGTTTGCACGCTAGTTGGTTTGATGATTCAGAGTGCTTATAGACATATTTTTTGGACTCCATGTTGCATCCATGCTTTGAATAATGCTTTGAAAGACATTGGAAAAATACTAAGTAGCCGGTTCGGGTTCGGGTTCGGGTTCGCGGGTTCGGTTCGCCGGTTTGGCAAAATTTTTTGGGGGGTGGGTTCAGTTCGTCTTGGGTTCGTTAGTACAAATTACAAAATATGTAAAAAAATATATATATATATATATATGCAGCCTAGAAGCATGAATTAGGATTAGAATATCACATAACTGATAACATAATATAAACAACAAAACCACCATAAACTTGAATGTCATTTAAAACATGCATGATAAATATTCATTGTTCAAACTTCAAGTTCAATATTACAACACTTTTAAAGTTTTAATCATCATATGGATTCTCTAGATCATCCATATCAATGTCAACATTGACATTAGATGAAGTAGGAAGACTAGATGAATCACAAGTAGTGCCAATGGCACCATCACTAGCACTACTATTGTGCCCATGCTCCTGTTGGATATCCTCATCCTCATATGCAATATGTTGGGAACTGCAAGCATCCAAGTCAGTATCCTCTGGCACTATATCCCACAACTTCGTCTCCCCTTCCTTGTAGTTAGGTTGTTTGTGTGAAAGGAGACGCAAGTTGGAATGCACATATACTAAGTTCTCCGCTTTTTTTGACAGCAATTTATTGCGCTTTACTGAGTGGATGAAAGAATATGTGCTCCAATTCCTCTCAGATGCGGATGAACTAGCAACCTATGAAGACAAAGTAAACAATTAAAAATTATAAATGGAATTATGAAACTTTTAAAACTAAAATATGAAAATTTATTAAACTTACTTGTGATAAAATTTTGATTGCAAGGGGCTGCAAATTTTGGAAGTATTGTCCATGGAAGTACCACCAAGAATGAGCATCCTTTAAGAACCTATCACGGGAGGCATCAACATCTAGATGATTTGAGTGCACAAAATCAGTGAACTCATCCGTGACTACACTCCGCAAATCTCGATCAGGGAAGAGTCTCACAAATGCTGCCTTGTACCCTTCAGCCACTTCTAAATCTCTATATGGAGGAAGCCTTCCTGGTTGTGAAAGAACCTGAGAGCTGTAGTATTTTGGAGTCAATGCAAAGGCAAGAAGGTGTAATGGAGTTGTCATTTTGTTCCATCTTTCTTCAACAATTGTATGCACTTGTTTGAAGAAAGTCTCTTCAGGGTCTTGCTCTCTTGCATTTATGGTGCACTTGATCTTCTCAAGCATTGAGTCTATACCATCATATATTTGTCCAATGCATGGCTTGTCCATGTCAGTATAGCGAATCATACTCAAAATGGGCTCAGTGAAGCTAAGGAGATACTCCACACGATCCCACCATGAGTCATCTAATATCATGCTCCTAATTCTTGTTGCTCTTTCAGTGCTGCTTTGCCTCCATATAGACCAATTGGTGCTAATCACCATGCTAGAAAGTGCTTGCCTAACTTTCACAAGTCGTCTCAAGACGATTGTATTAGAGGCAAAGCGGGTTTCTGCAACCTATTGCAAATTAAAAAAAATAATTAAAATTTAAAAATAAACTTTAAAGAAGAATTTAAATTAGATTGAACAATCAAATTATGAAAATCAGAAAATGACAAATGTAAATATTACTTCTCTTACCTTCAATAGCTCCAATTTTGAAAATGTTCTAAAGATCCCTTGAGACAAGTGGTGGTTGGTGACGAACATCTGAATGTCCTCAGCCTCAGTATACAATTGTTTGATCCATTCAATTTTATTCCCAATCTTTTGCAGCATAAGATTGAGTGAATGGACCGCACAAGGTGTCCAAAAGATATGTGAATATCTTTCCTCAACCAACAACCCTGCAGCTCTACAATTCTTCGCGTTGTCCGTTACAACTTGAACAACGTTGCGGGCTCCCACTTGCTCAATGGCTGCAATAAGAATATTAGCAATAAATTGCCCATCTTTTACTTGCCCCTCACAATCCACGGCTTTCAAAAACATTGCCCCTTTAGGGGACACCGCTATGACATTGATCAAAGGCCGATTTTTTGAGTCCTTCCAACCATCTGAAACAATGGACACACCTGTCTCAACCCATGAATCTCTTATAGGCTTCAATGCATCTTCAACCAACTCAACCTCCTTTTCCAATAAAGTGCTACGCACCTTCTCATAACCCGGGCCCTTGTACCCTTTTGGAGCTTCATTAACCGTTCTCAACATCTCTTTCCAATATGGAGAACGAACAACATTAAAAGATAGTCCATTGGCATATATGCATCTTGCTACACATTGGTCGGCAAGGGCTCGACTCTCATTTTGAAATGCAACTTCCAAAGGTCCCTTTGCTCTCTTGTTTGCAAAAGGTTGTGCACTTTGAGCTTGAAGATTTGGAATGGCCATAAATGGGTGGTCTTCTACCACAATATTGGGATTGGGATTAGATGGGGGCTGCATTCCCTTTGATTTTTTTTTAACAAAGGGTGATTTCCTTTTTGGGCTTCCCGTTGATCTGCTGCTTCTTGCTCCATAATGTATTTTGCAATTGTCTCAAGTTGAATAGGGGCATCTTTCTTTCCAGGGCAAGGTGAGATGCCTTTTCCACTTATGCCACACAAATGTGCTTTCACCCTATGGTATGAACTAGAATATGTAACTTCACACCCACTGCATTTCCAAACATAACCACCACCACCTGGAATCTGTCTTATCATTTCAACATACTGCCATAGAGGAGAATTTGCACTTGTTTTGAACTTTGGGTTTGGTTTAGCTACGGAGCCGGAGGTAGAACCCATTGACATTGTGATTCCTATGGCAATTTGTTTTGCAAACAACACATTCAAAATTTGAATGAAAACAAAATATAATAATTTTTTAAAAATTAAAACCTAGCTCTTTTGAATCTTGCACAATGTATACATTCATAGAAGAACAGAAAAAAAAAAGAAGCAAAACAAAGTTTATGTTTGTAAAACAAAAAAAAGAATGAAAAAACTCAAAAAAAATGAGAAAAACTTACCTCTTTGCAAAAATATTCTTCAACAATCTTTGTGGCAGCCAATGAACACTTGCAAATCTGTAGGAATGGCAATGCAATCGTTTGTAGAAGCTTCAACAATCAATATTCAACTCCTTTTGTCAATCCAACAAGTTAAAATAAGAACTCAGCCTCTTGGAATGAAAATGCTTGTTTGCAAAACAAATGAATGAAAATGAGGTAGTTTAGGTGTTTAATTTGTTTTAGAGGTCACTTTTAGGGTTCCCATGGGCGTGGGTCAAAGTCAAAGTGAAGGAAATATTAAAAAAATACAGAAAAAAACGCCTTTTTGCCGCCCAGACGTGTGGGTTCTCCTCGGGTTTGCTTTGGGTTCGCCCAGGTTCTGCTCGGGTTCACCTGGGTTCTTCACCGGCGAACCAAGGCTCAAATGCAAGGACCCTGGTCAAACCCACAGAGGGACCGGACCAGGACCCGGACCCAGTGCGAACCCAGACCAAGACCGAGCCCAGAACCAGGCGAACCGGCTACATAGGAAAAATAGATTGGGCGAAGGTAGTAGCAGCCGAAGCTAAAGACATACAAATGTTTGTATGTAACCATCACACTTCACTTGCACTATTTTGATCTTATTCAAAGAAAGAATTCCTCAAACCAGTTAAGACTAGATATGCTGCCTATTTTATTTTGTTGAAGAGGATGTTGGAGGTGCAGGATGCTCTACAATCCATGGTGGTTTGTGGAGAGTGGAAAAAGTGGGCTCAATCAAAGACAGAAGAAGGGAAGGTGGTAAGAGAATGTAAGAACCCTGGTGGTTCTCAACCCTGAAACCCTAACTGTGAATTTTGTTTTTTGCAAGTTGTGTTTTTTGTGTTTTTGAGGTTTTTTTGACAATTAAAGAGAAGCTGCGATTTTCTTCTAAATTGCTAATAAATTCATAATAAATTAAATATCTCTAAATAAGCTTGGAAAATGTTCAGAGAATATGGGCGCATCTATTTATTGAACTTCCAGAGCATTTACAATGTAAAATTTGAACAAGAGTATAGAATATTATTTTATTTCAAAGAACCTGGTTTCCTCTTGTAGGCGCCAAAAGAAATGATGAAGATTGTACGGCTGAATGCAAGAAACAATTCCCGAGCTCTGAAATCAATGCTGGATCTCCTGAAACCCAAGGCGCACTTGTTCTGAATGTAAGGAACTGAAGACAAGAGGCGTAGTGCACTGGAGATAATGGTACGGCTTGCAGGTACAGAAATGTACAGCCCTGCTGCAGCAGCAATAAAGAATATGGTACGGCCCAAATCAAGATGCCAGATCTCCGTAGAAAGACTCTGAAAGAATCGCCTCAAATGCTTGATAAATAATCTCTGCTAAACCCTGAATCAATCAATCAATAAGCTCGATCTGTAACCTCTATGTGAAGTTACCAAGAGACAATCTTCAACTGGTATTGCACAATCTCAGTATGCCAAACTCTGAAGAGGTATCGTTCTCCATAATCTATTCATCTGCTGAAACCCTAGGTTTTGCAAACTCCAATGCTCAGAGCAAATACAAGACAAATTTGAATAACATATCATAATGGTTCGATTTGTCTTTCCTGTGAATATATATCTCTCTTGAAAAATTCGACCCAATAGCTCTTTTTAATAATCATTTAATGAAATGATTAAATTCGCCTTTTAGACTTAGGAGAAATTATAAATAATTAAATGATGTCTCATAAATGAATAATAATTATTCATTATGTCAAAAATATATCACTTTATTATAAAGTATTAAAAATACTTTATAATATACCATTTAATTATTAATATTTAAATATATTAATAAAGTGACTTTAATATAAAGTCAAAATATTAAATATTCAATAATCATTAAATACCTCTTATTTCTCCATCTGACCATCAAACTGAAGAACTGGGTCGACTTTGAGTTGACCAGCTGAGCCAGGTGCCCTGCCAAAAATAGCAGCTTCCGCCTGCCCTACTTTCTAAAAATAGAAAATCTCTGAAAAACCACTCTTAATGATTCTGCGAAGGCCCAACCTGAAACAACTGCAATACTGAAGCTACAAAACACTGAGTAACTACCTCAGAAGATCCTCTGCACACAACTGTCAGCCTACGAGGATCGAAATAATAGGCTAACCTCATGACCAGCTGCACTGACTAGGATGGGGACATCACAGTCCGCCCTCCCTGAAATTGCTTGTCCTCAAGCAATCTCAACTCTAGATGCTGTAAAATCTCCTCTAACTCCCACGTAGCATCCTTAACTGGCAAATCTCTCCACTTGATCAGATATTCCCTGATCACCCGCCTCCGAAGGTGTCTCTCTCTCATCTCGAGGATGGCCTCAGGTACTAGTATCAATTTCCCTTCGTCATTAAGGGGTGGCAAAACTGGAGAGGGTATCACATGTTGACCCAATGCCTTTTTCAGGCAAGAAACGTGAAACACATTGTGAACCTTGCTATCAGCTGGCAAGTCCAACTCATAAGCAACCTCGCCCACTCGTCTGACAACACGAAATGGACCATAGTAGCGAGGCTTCAGCTTCTCTGCTCCACTCTTCCGCAGAGTAGACTGACGATACGGCTGCAACATAAGGTACACCATATCACCCATATCAAAAGTACGCTCAACCCTCTTCTGATCAACATACTGCTTTTGCTGATTCTGTGCCCGCTGGATATTGTCTCGGAGAGACCTCAAAATGTCCTGCTGACTCTGCATCATATCCCCTGCACTCGGCACTCTGCTATCGCTCAATATCAAATCCAAAAGGTTGGGCGCCTCATACCCATACAAAGCCATAAAGGGTGTCATCTGTATCGTCATGTGGTGAGTCGAGTTATAACAATACTCGCATAGATAGATCCACCTCACCCAAGCTCTCTACTGTCCAGCTATATAATTATGCAAATAACCTTCCACCCACTTATTGACAATCTCTGTCTGCCCATCTGTCTTCGGATGGTAGCTGGTACTCAGAGTCAGTTCGGTCCCACAGAGTCTGAACAACTCCTGCCAAAAGTTGCTCATGAACCGACTGTCTCTATCGCTAACTATCATCCGAGGCAACCCATGCAGCCGGAATACCTCTCTGAAAAACAACTCTGCAGTCTGCGATGCTGTGAAGGTAGTAGTAATCGAGAAAAAGTGCGCATATTTAGTCAACCGATCAACCACTACGTAGATGCAATCTTTACCTTGGGCTTTTGGCAAGCCTGTGATAAAGTCCATCGATAAACACTCCCACTTCCTGTCAGGTATCGGAAGTGGCTGGAGAATCCAGCAGGATATGTGTGCTCCTGTTTGTTCTGCTGGCAAACAGAACACTCTCGGACATACTGTAACACATCAGTTTTCAACCCTTTCCAAGTAAACCGTTCCCGAATCATTTTATATGTCTTATAGTACCTGGCATGGCCCGCCATAGGAAGATCATGAAAGGCTCTCAAAACTGTAACCCTCACCTCCAAGTCAGGAATCAGAAAAATCCGCCCCTTGTAAATGATCAAGTCATCTACAACAGTATACCTGTCATCCTGCTCTGTCCTGTCAACAATGCTAGAAGCCCATGGGTTCTTAGCATACTCAGCAATAATCCGATGCCTCCAATCCTCTGTGATCTGTGC
>VDFB02160268.1:0-14096 GCA_007258455.2 Sequoia sempervirens | reverse complement strand
CATAGGGTCCTAAAGTATTTAATTTAATGAATACTTTACCCCTCTTCCTCCTCTAAATTAAATAAATACACCGTTTTATTTAGTCATATTCCCCTTTTGGAATTAAATTTATTTTTTAATTCCTCTTTTCTCTCTCATGGTCACATCCTCCAATTTTTGCAAGTTGGTCTCTAATCCATCTTAATTACTTCATCTTCTTCTAATTAACTAGAGTTAGCATGTGCACACCCTTAATCATCATTAGGGTCATATCCTCCATAATCTCCCACTTGCCCCTAATGAATCATTAGTCCATCTAAATAAGTACTTGCACAACCTTAATCATTTGGTTAGCCTAACTTAATCCTCCTCCCACTTATGGCATGTGTCCTTAAGTCAACCTTATTAAAGGTTTTCTCCTTTTGGACAAGGCACTCTACTCCCCTATATGAATTTTTAATTCACCTTTTAATCCCCCAAGGCACCCAAAATGAATTTTTAATTCTTTCACTTCTTCCCACATGTCCTTCACTTATTCTTTATTCTTTCCCATCTCCCCATGAGAATATCTGAGGAATTTTTAATTCCTCACATGTCCTCTCACCCACATGGGGACAAGGACCTCCTTTATGAAGTGATCTTGTCCAATCCCAAGGTACTTTGTACCCCCCTCCATATCATGTACTTCTCCTTCCACCTCATGTCCACTTCACCTTTTAGGGCTATATCACATGCCACATGTCAAGATGTGAGGGCTTGTGAGTTCTCAACTCACCTTAGCCCTAAATCTTGATATTTGGTGGTTCAATCTTGACCATCCATTTCCTCTAGGAATTCTCAAAATTTCTATAAATACCCCCTCCTTTCTCTCATTTTGGGGAGAGATCATTTTGCTAGCCAAACTCTTGCAATTTTATTTATCAATCTATACTTATCCATTTTCATGTTTTCATCCACTTGCACTCATCCTCACAACATCATTTAGCTTGCATTTTGTGCCATCCAAGGAGCATACACATCAAAGATTGAAGGGCCAACCAAAAGATCGATTCAAGACAAGGTATAAGGTTCCATTTGTTGCTTTTATCTTGTGTTGTTTCCAACTTAGGCTAATCTTGAGGTGGAGGTTGTTTTGGTGTTTATTTGCAGTCTTTTACTTGTTGCTCATTTTCTAACGCTCACATTCGACCTATCACATAATCTATTTTCTCTTAACCACTTTATCTTCTTCTCTTCTTCTTTTTTTCCCTTGAGTAATTTAAGAATAGTTTAGATTTAGATTAAGTAATCATCTAAGCTTATTGAAATTATTTGTGTAGGACATAGTTTGTATCTTAACTCAAATAACTATTAAAACCAAACTTTCAACATAAACATTATTGTTTGTATCAAGGATTTTTATCTTTCACATAACTACATTTTATATGAGGGAAAACTTGCTAATGTGTTGATCAACCAAACAAATGAGTCAATCACTATAGGCCCTACATTTGAAATAATATTTCATGACCCATTATGTTATCTTGCTTGCCAAGACCTATCGAAAAAAAAATTAAAGAGATTTTTATCTTCTTTTAGAACTATATTTCTACCCTACCTAAATTGACCCTTGTCAGAACACCCACCAATAAAATTGTTTGAATCCAAAGACAATATTAAATCATAAAATACACTTTCCACCATCTCATTCAAATCATCTCACATAATCTATAATACTTCAATTATTTTTCCAAAATCCCATTTTAACTATACATACACAATATTAAGATATACATATTTTTTATTGAATAGAAAACATTTTATTAACATGAAAAAATATACAGAAACAGAAAAATTACAATGAAACTCTCAGCTGAAGCTGAGCAGAACAGCATGACATATAGAAGGAAAGCATGACATAACAAAAAAACAAGAGATGAAATTCTCCATAACACGGCCCCATAACACAAGTCTGATCAGAAGCCAGCTCATTAAGATACTTGTATGAATGATTCTTTAGAAATTTATCAATGTAAGATAACATGGCTTCAAATTTAAAAAACAGCCGATAAAACCTCATTTTCCATACTACATCCTATCTCTTTAAGACATCCTTTATCACCGAGGGTCCCATAAGATGAATAGGTGTGAAAGAGAAAAAAGTTGCCTACCAAAGCTATATTCTGGTACATTTGGGAGGCAGAATTTCAATATGATGTACGTGACACTGTGACATTCACAATGACACGACATTGACCGGAACATGCTAGTTGGAGAGTTGAGACGTGCACCACCAGACTACCACTGCCTCTTCCGGTTGTCTTTATTGCTCCTCCATTTATCCCCTGTAAAATCACCTTCTTCTCAATCTTTGGTTAAGTAAAATCATTGACTCGGGAATAGACTGCTCCAGGGACATCATTTCGTCTTTCCTTCCTCGCCACTAAGGTCTTACAACATTTTGGGCAGTGATGGGCTAAATCATACAGATTTTTCTTCCACGGCAAGCCCTAAATTTTCCTCAACAGAAACTTCCTGTGCCCTGCAACAAGCAGATTTTTTCCTTTAAATTAAACTTCTTGTTTCACTGGATCAAGTGAAGTTGCCTTTGCATTCATTATATGGCTATGGCTGTGTATGAGTGTATGGGACTTAGAAGATTACTCCTCCGTCTTCTATGTCTTACTTATCTGCTCTTGGCCATGAGCGTTTTGACTCGGCAGCAGGATGGTCCTTGCGCAAACACTGCAGATGAGATTGGGGTATGTGGGCTCAATGGAATCTGTCGAGTCGTCAGCAACTACAGTAATTGCAGTTGTCCTCCGGGATTCGACTTTGTGGAAAATGAGAACCCATCAAAGGGATGCCTTCAGAACATATCCCAACAAGAGATCTGCAGTACAAGTGGCGCAAAAATGGTTATAATTGAGCAGATCGATTGGTCTGGAAACGATTACTTGCACATGGCATCCACGAATCAGACTGCCTGCCAGCAGGCATGCATTGAAGATTGCTATTGCACAGTAGCCATCTACGCCAATGTTAGCGGCACAGAAAATTGTTGGTTCAAGGCAATGCCTCTGAGAAACGGCGTTGCAAGCGACACACGAATAGCTTATGTAAAAGTCCACAGCGGAGTCTACGATGCTGTTCCCCCCACGCCTTCAAAGCAAAGAAAGGAGAAGGGGAAGGGGCTTGCAGTTCTTGGAATAAGCCTTATGGGTTGCTCTTTGGTCTTCGCAGTAATTTTGCTATTGCTATGGTTGTTTACATGTCGACCCAAGATGAAAGTCTTCCAAGAGCATCATAAGTTTAGTCCGATGGGGCTCAAGGCATTTACTTATCAAGAGCTAGACGCTGCAACTCAAGGCTTCAAGATAGAAATAGGAAGGGGCGCCTTTGGGACTGTCTACAAGGGCACCCTGTCTGACGGAAGAGCAATTGCCGTAAAGAAGCTTCACGATCTGCTCCAGAAAGAAAACTCCGAATATGGGGAAAAGGAGTTCAGAACAGAGATGGGTATCATCGGAGCAAGCCATCACAAAAATCTTGTTCAACTCTATGGTTTCTGTGACGAGGGCTCCCACAGAATTCTGGTGTACGAGTACATGCCCAACGGGTCTCTGGACAGCCGTCTGTTTAAAGGTACGAACGGTCTTGGTTTCGATTTGCGTGTTCAGATTCTTTTAGGGACTGCGAGAGGGATTCTCTACTTACATGAGGAGTGCAGAACCCATATAATCCATTGTGACATAAAGCCTCAAAATATCCTGCTGGATGAAAATTACTGTGCTAAGATATCTGACTTCGGAGTTTCCAAATTGCTCGGGGTAGAACAGACGAGGACGTTTACTTTGGCCCGTGGCACCATGGGTTATATGGCACCTGAGTGGCAGAAGACTATGGCAGTTTCTGTTAAGGTAGATGTGTATAGCTTCGGAGTGGTGCTCTTGGAAGTTATCTGCTGCAGGAAAATGTTGGAATTGGATGTTGCAGAAAATGAAATAATGTTGTCTGATTGGGTTTACGACTGCTTCAAACATGGGCGGCTTGCAAAGTTAGTTGAGCAGCAAGAGTGCAGGGGTATGGAGGTAAGACAGTTGGAAAGAATGGTGTTGGTGGGGCTGTGGTGCATTCAGGAAGATCCTTCTCTCAGGCCATCAATTAAGAAAGTGCTTCAGATGCTTGAAGGAACCGTGGAAATTACAGTGCCCCCTAATCCAGGTTCTTCTTTAGGAGTGTAAACAATTTAGTCTAATATTTTGTTTGTAGTGTCGTATATTCTGATGTTACTAGGCTAGTTCTTGTGCATTAGTACATTTTACTGCTGTAGGTAAAGCATATCTAGGATGGTAGGATAGTTACCAAGAACTTTGATCAAATGATACCTTAAAGAATAGCTAGCCCACAGAGAGTACAATAGCTATGTACTATTAAGGTTTCAGTTGCTTTTAAAACTATATCATTATTAAAAGGATTTGTAATGACAATGTTATAGTAAATTATATGTGAAGTAATATGTTCAAAGCATATAAATTGAGAAACGGTTGTTTAATAAGATATTTATCAATTTTATTTGTATTAAATAATATTTAGAAGAGGGTGTATTAGAATTATAATATTATTTTTAGACATATTTGATTGAATGATATTTTTGATGAATAATTAAATGAAAATATATATGTGAATCGAATCAATTTGAATGAGAAAAGAAGTTAAATATAGGATATTAATATCAAGATTCAATTACATAGTTTTTGAATTAGATTTATTGACCATATTTCTTGAGTATTGGTTCCTATGAACCTGTCTCATAAGAATGAATGGTCCACTTGGTACTCATTGCATCTAGGTGATGTTCATAGGGGTGAAGCATTGAGACTTCTTGGGAGGTCTCCCATCTTAGTGCTACTTCGAATTAAGCATGCTTAAACATAGAGTTTCCCCTAAGGTCAAGCTCACTTAGCTTGCTAACCCATTTTCCTAGATGCAAGCTAAGTGGGCTCGACCTTGGGAGAAACTCCATGGTTAAATATGCTTAAGATGGAGTAGTACTAGGATGGGTGACCTCCTAGGAAGTCCAATGGTTCACTCCTATGACCATCACTTAGAAGCAATGAGTGCTAAGTGGTACATTCATTCCCATGAGAGATCAGTTCATGGGAACCACTACTCACGAAATATCTAATAATGAGTTTGACTCAAAAACTATGCAATTGAATCTTGATATTAATATCATAGCTCGACACATTATAAAAAAATGTCCTACTTATTATGTTAAATATAGTTAGGAAGAAGGAAAAATCTTTGTATTTCTATTTTCATAATGCTATTAGAATTAGAAGAATCAAATTTTTTTATCTCATTATAAATATATTCTTTGAATAACAAGTTTTGTGAGAACTTATCTTTTTTTACATAATTTTATTTTGGAGAATTCCCTCATGAATAAAATAAAATGATAGTAAGCTCCTATAGATTATATGAAACGAAAAAAAAATAGAAAAAAATGGAAACCCATAAAAAATAATATGATAAAGTAAGGTAAATCGATCCACTTCTATTTTCTTTGGTTAATTTAGGAGTAGTTTAAATCTAGATCAAGTGATAATCTAAGCTTATTGAAAATATTTATGCATGGCACGGTTTGGATCTTAACATAGATAGCTATTTAAACTAATCTTTTGACATAAATATTGTCTATTTCAAAGATTTTCAATCTTTACACATGCCTACCTTTTATATGAGGGGAATGTGACTTAAGGTTTTGACTAAACAAGAAACATTAATCAATCACCATAAGCCCCTTATTTAAAATAATATTTCATCTACAAGGTTATCTTGCATGGGGATATTTTTATCTTCTTTTGAGAAGGATAGAGAATATTTCTTTTCTACTTGAGTTGAACCATATCAAAACACCCATCAATAAGGTTTTTGATCCTACTGATCATACTAAGTCATAATCTTGACATTTTTCACTATCTTATTCAAGATTTCTCACATAATGTACTACATGTAAATTATTTTTCTAATATCTCACTTTTAACTATCCATACACAATACTGACATACTTATCCTTAAATCTTTGAGATTTCTCAACATATCACAAATTATGTTCAAATATTAAAAAATGACTAGTAAGGACCCATTTTCCATATTACATCTTATCTTATAGGACATTTTTTATCATATAATATTCCCATATGAAAGGTAATTTTTCAAAACTATCTAATTATGATTCATATTTACATCACATTATCATTTGATTATCCTTTAAATATATATATTTTTAGATTATGTATTTATCACTTTCATCCATAAAATTAAAAATAAACTTTAACCTATTATAACTTCTCTTGTTGCTAGCTCTTTTATACTCTTTATTACATACTTTGATAATAATAACCTTGACTTCAAAAATTTACCCAATTCATAATAATTTACAACGATTACTAACAATAAATATTTACCTTCTAGTGGTGTCTTACTTTCATAATACTCAACTAATTAAACTACATGATACAATACTTATTTATTATTTTACAATAACTTTAATACAAGTATCTTTATTCTTTAATAGGAATTAATAGGTTGTAACATAATATATATGTTGTTATTAGTTTAATTTTCAACATCCTTCATAATTTATATCTTATAAATATTATAGGAATTACTTTTATCTAATATTTTATGTATTTTATAATTAATGTTGAGAGACTTTCCATATTTAGAGCAAGGTGTGAAGTGTCATGTTGTGACCATATAAATAAAACTCCTTAACTTAAATTTGATAGCCAATCAAATAAATAACATCTAATAATAAATATTTATTAATATTATAGATGTATTAAATACATCTATTTAAAAAATGCCAAGAATAATAATACGTACAAAAGCTAAGACTACAAGGAAATTTTGAATTTTGTATTAGTATAGTTTATTTTGAGTTTTAAGTAGAATGTTATTTTCATTTTGTTCCCTTTCAATTGAATGGTGAATAATTCAATTTAAATCCACTTTTCTTTAATTGAATATATATTTTTTGAGAAACCATGATTGTTCAATTCTATAATCATTTATTCAAACCCCTCTCCTTTCTTATATACTCTTTATTTTAAGTTTCTATTTATTTCTAATTTATGTGTATATTAGAAAATGATCTTATAATTCACCATAGATTAATAAATGAATGCATATTTTATATTTATTAGTACTTAATGATTAAAGACATTAGATTTCCACAGTCCATGCCATTAAAGTATGTTGTTTCTGAATTCAACTCTATATTTGTTTCTAGATTAATACAGAGTTGAATCCATAAACAACATACTTAGTACTCAATGATAACAAATTTCCACAATTCATGAAGATTATTGCTAAATGTTTTTGGATTAGATTGTGTCGGTATTTTTGGATCAACGTTTTGGATCACACTCTATGATCCATTATCAAGATGAAATAGAGAGGGATCACACACCGTGATCCGAAACGTTGATGCAAAAATACTAATACAATCAGATCTAAAAATATTTAGCAATTTATTAGTACTATTCTCTAAATAGAGAATGTCTAAAAATTATTGTCAAAATTTTACACAATAATATACTTTATATTTAATAGGAATATATAAAAAACGATTATATATTATATAGAAGACACAACACATATATATATATATATATATATATATATATATATATATATATATAATAAATAAAATAATTCTTAAAAAAATAAAATAAAATAAAATAAATCCAAATTAATATCTTAATATGTTTTTATATAAACATTTTTAACCTATACTATTACTTATTCCAAATAATTTTAAAGATTCAGAATAATAAAAATTATATATTATATAATCTTCCAAATTATAAATAACCTCCATATCACACTAATTTAGTTTAATTATTACAATTCACAATTTTAAATACAATTTCAAACACTAGATTATTAATAAAAATTAATAATCTAACTAAATTTTATTAACGTTACTTTTAAAAATAAATATATTAAAATGATTAAATTTACTTCTTACTAAACCCCACACATTCACTTCCGTAAAAAGGTTATCTACCGCCAATCAAAGCTTTATTTCGGTACATTTCAAAGCCAAATTGTCAGCCGTGACATATATAACGATACGACATAACTGTAAATGTGGAGGATTGAGCTCATAGATTTTCTTTGAAATGATTCCATGATATATATTTTCTACAATTATTTTGAATATTAATTATGAAGTTATAATATTTAGAAAAGAGGGGTTGTGACAATAAAATTTTCATCTTTTCTTTGTGATTCAAGCAAGTGGTTTTCAATCATAAAATAAATTATGAGAATATGTTGTTTTAGAGGGAGAAGGAGAGGTAATTAGTACAAGGTTCATTAAGAAGGTCAATAATGTTGAACAATATAAATATTAAGGTTACAAAGTTTATCGAATGATTGGACAAAGTCATAATATTTAAATCCAATAGGAAATGGTACCCAAAGTCACAAATAAGGTTGGGTCTTATATGATATTCTCTCAAAAAATTAATTCTATGAATATGAAGCTTGTTAGAATATTATCATATTTGCATTGATTACCTAGGTTGAGAATTAAAATATGCTCTCAATAGATTTTTCTATAAATTAAAAATCTTGATATGATTTTTTGGGGGTGAAGAATTATGAGACTAGAAAACTAGAACATTGTATGTATTTGTTCCTCTTTAATTTAATAAGAAACTTAGTTTTTTCTTCTTCCTTTCTTTCTAATATAGTTGACTAAGAAACTTGGGAAACATAGCTTCTTCTATGCACTTAATTTGGTAGGAGCCAATATTTTTCAAGCGAAGTTTATTTATTAGAGAATTTGTCTATTGTAACTTATATGATTACTTTGACCTGCATGGGTAGCGAAGTTGGCTTGGGCTGTGAGTTTTCTCCCTATAGGTTTCGGGTTCGACTCTGAAGCTCGAGATAACCTAATGTACGTGGTTGGAAGGTAACTACGTGCATCCTCAGGGGATTAGTCTCGCCTCAACTCACCCTATCTAGACGTTGGGTTGGGTTGCCTAGATATCCCTAAGTTAAAAAAAAATAATAATAATATAATTACTTTGTTTATAAACAAACAATTTGAGCATTGATGTATATCTAGAAATAATTTTGTTGATTACAAACTAAGGATGATTTTAATGGTGGATACTTCATACTATCTAAGTTGTGTCTTACTATTATAAAGGAAATGACCAGCATTCACTTAACTTTTTAACTTAAAATTGCATACATTCACTTCTCTAAATATAGATGTGAAATAAACATAAGCCAAATTTTCCACGGGATTGACGGGCTGGGCTTAAAGAGCACACTCTAAGCTCTGACTTTTGGTCAAATGTCTGTTTCCATTTAGATTTCCGTTTTTGTTTCCATTTTCTCGCGTCATGTTATAACTGTCATAGTTAAGTTGTACCTTTTATAAATTCCTTTATAAGCAAGCTGAGGCAAACACGTTTATACATTAATCACCAATGCATCGAGCCAAGTTCGTCCTTTCCTGCTCCTATTCACGTTTGAAAAGATGACGTCAAAAAATAAACCGATGGAGAATCTAACTTTGTACGAAGGGAATAGTACGTGATGTCAGAGTGAAAAAATTTGTACTGAACGTTCACTTTTTCACTTTAACAGTGACGTATTCCATTCTCTTTAAAAGATAATAGGAAAAGTATATTACATTGGTTTTTAAATATATTTAATTTGATTTTTTTATTTTATTTAAATTTATTTATAGTACTTTTATTTTTTTATTTTTTAAATTTAAAGATTTATATTCATTTTATTGTTATTTATATTTTTTTTTTTTAAAATTTTGTTTATTTAAAAATATAATTACAATATTAATTTATTTTTAAAAAGAGTTTATATAAATTTTTAAATCGTTTTTTTTTTTTTTGTCAATAAAGAGATTTTTATTAAGGTTCATTAAAGTTAATTATAATGAGTTATCTAATTATAATCATGATATACATGTGGATAAGTAAAATATTTTTTTTTAGTAGACAATTACTTGTTGGAGAGCTTGTTATTGTCACTTCTTCAACATAATTATCTACATTTGTTTATAATTGGTTGCTCAAAGCTCCTTTACATACATATATTCTTCATGACATTGGTACTATGATTACCTCTTCTTTTTTGCAAGGTGCATCTTCTCATTGTAACCCACTCAATCTTGCTCTTTCATTTTCCCTTCATCCTCTCATCTTGAGGTAGATTCTCTCATAATGCCTACATCTCTTGTTGTCACTTCTAGTGTGACCCCCACCTCTTATGTTCCTCTAGTACCATTTCCACCTCTTCATCTACAAGTGAACCACTTATCTCTAATCCCACTAGTTCCATTCATTCTTGTGTGCCTACTAGTGTTCTACTACTAGTGTTATCCCCTCCTCTAATTGTGTTAATGTTTTCCCTTCCTCACCTTAAAGTGTTGCTTATCATTCGTCTATGCTGTATCATTGCCTCTTGTTTCTCATTGTCTTTATGGTCCTTCCATTGTTACCCATGCTACTACTACTATCACCATCCCCACCTCTACTCTAGATGCACTAGTGTAGAAGTTATCCTTGGCTAATTTATTTTCTCACTCTTCGTGTCTATGTTATTCAGTGGTTCTACTCATTGCCTCTTGGCTCCATTCATTATTTTGATCAATTAGAGCTACAACATTGCTTGGCCATTTCCACAAGATTATGGACTTCAAACCTATTGTTTCAAATTTATTAGAGTGTTCTCAAGGATCTAATGAGCATATTGATGATTATGTACGTTTGATTTAAATTACTTTGTGCTAAAATGAAACATCAACTTCCTAATTACAAGTTGCAAGGGATTTTTTTTATAAGGGTTTACTATCCACTACATATGTGATAGTGATTTTTTGTACAATTATGCTTCTTTCATGAATTTTTGTGCTCATGTCAAAGATGACATAATCAAATTACTTATTTCTAATGGTTTGAAATGTGTGTCCTCACATATAAATTCTATACCTTCTTACCCTTCCAAGTTAAAAAGGGTAATCATAAGAAAGAATCTAAACTAACACTAATCATATTCATACTACTTCTAATGTTGTTTCTTTTAAGCATCAAACAACTAGGAGATTTACAAAATTGAGTGGAACTCTAGCTTATGTGCTTCAAACCCTATTGAATGATAATTTGATTACTCTTCCCCTTATTCATCCACTCAACCCGTCTAGAGGGTTACATACAAAATGAAATGAGTGCACTTTTTTAATTTTTATACTACCCAAAAAATTACCATGGAATAAACTCAATAAAACACAACCAACATATTGTTAAAAATAGAACATCACCATAACAATAGTACATAGAAAATGCATGATAGGTGTTGCTATACTTTTGCGAGCTATAGCATAGAAGTGGAAATTCAAATAAGGTAGTTGATGTAATAAGTAGGAGACAAAATTTGTTAATAGAGATGATAATAGAGGTAGTTGGATTTGAAGAGTTGAAACATTTGTATGAAGCTAGTCCTAAATATATGGAGGTGTGGAAAGAATGTAATGAACTAGTAAATATAGATAGAAGTGACTTGATTATTTTATTCAAAATGAGATGTTATTTAAGGGTAATTATTTATGAATTCTTAGAAGCTCAATGAGGGAGAATTGATCAAGGAGAAGTGTAATTATATATTAGCATGTCATTTGAGAGTAGATAAGTCTATTATTAGTGAGTGACAACCATTTTTGGTCATAAATATAAAGAAAATAAGAAAATTTATTCAAGGTTGCGAGACTTATCAAGTTATAAAGGGGGAAGTCAAAATATTGCTTTGTATCAATTGTTACCATTTCTAGAGAGACCTTGGGAAGATATAAGTATAAGAAGATAAAAATTAATAAGATAATACAATACAAGGAAGAATGAGTGGCACACATCTCCATGCAATACACCTATTGGCTTGATTTAAAGTCTCTTTTCAAGAGTCAATGCACCATGTAGGACTAAGAATATAGAAAGGCTTGCAAGAAATAATACAGGTGGACAATTAAAAACATTGCCACCTATCTTTGTGTACTACAGGATAAAGTTCAAAAAATAAAAGGAGATACTTCTCATGAGGGCCCTACCAAAAGAACTAGAGTCAAAACTATGAAAAATGTTCAAGACCCAAGAACCCAAATTGGAGAACTCAAGGAGGCCACTTTTGAAGACAAGGTCTATTTCTTATATAAGGAGTGGTAGGAAACTAGCAACTTGCAAAAATTGGTTGGTAGTGGTTAGCTTTTTTGTCCTATTCTTGTTCTTATGTTGTGTGTTTGTTGGTCATGTTATGACCAATTGGTTCTTTTTCATTTAATTTTTTTCTATTTCGTATCTCATGAGATTGGTTACTCTTTCATCTTGGTTTCTATTATATAAAAGGGTCAAGCCCTAGTTCAATCCTATTTTTATCAATATAAAAAATAATGAGTGGACCCTATATTACAATATCTAGGATTCGAGAGCTAGATCCCTATCTATCCTTTAAGCTAAGCTTGAAGTTGGTGTGTGGGGGTGAAAAGGGAGAGAGATTACAAAAATCAATTTAAGAATATCAAAGGCTCATGACACAATAATCAACAAAAACATGTCCACATAATAGCTAAATATTAACAAAGAAAAGAATAAGAATATTTAAGACAATATCTTGCTTACTATTAAGTTCATTGATCAATTAACCATTACACAGATATCTGTCCTTTAAAAAGATACATAGAGGCTCCTCTATGTAGAAGGGAAGAGAGAAAAGGTTAAACTAACACATCATGCTCAAAAGTTAAACTCTAACAATAGAATATAAAAATAAACCTTAACATCATGCTTGAATAGCTTAGCTATACAAAGTGTTATCTTCTAACCTGAGAATGGGTAGGGTAAGTTCCTAAAAATGGGGGACCAAAAGGCTATCAAAAGTGATCAATTTTTTCTTGGAATCAACTAAACCTGAACTTCGATGAGCAATTCAAGATGTGTACACTCAAAATTTAAAGATATAATAAGAATAAGAATTGTACTAATCTAAATCTAATTTTTAAACTACTAAATATGTTTAAAAATGGTTAAGGTTAAGGAGATGAAATATAACATAGTGTTTAGTGTTTTCCCCCTATTTTTTATTATATTAAGTATTTTTGAAAACTATTTGGTAGAAACATAGCCAAGAGTGTGTTGGGTCCCAAAACCACTACTCCACTTCCTAGAACATGTTTTCACTTTCAAGTCTAGGGTTGTCATCATGAAATTAAAACTTGCTCATCCACAAACCACAGAGGATTGAAGGCCAAATTTACAAGAGTGGGTATTCTCTCCTACTCTTTGAGATCAACTTAGACTCGAGAGGGTGTTCTTGGATATTTTATAAATAAAATAGACAACAAAAATGGTGATAGATAAACCTAACCTATTGACTTGACTCCAAAGATTGTCATTGAGCCAAGGAAAACTAGCTATCATAATGCCTCTATATAGCTAATTTCATCACTACTACAATGAGTGCAAGGTGGAGGCAATCTACATAGACCACAAGGTAAAGTGACTGTAAACATATTTTATATGAGTTTGTACCTTATTTATTGCAAAACCATGGGATACTTGGGAGTTGTGACTAAACTAGAATTCCTCGTATAATGATTTATTCTTTTTAATCATTTTCTTGAGACAATACATTCTCGTGTAGCAGTGCCTTTCAATGGACAAAGTCACAGTTTACAAGGAGTAATTTCAAAGAAGTTAAGTACACAATAATTGATCAAAGCATGAAAATATAATCAAGGTTTGAGTATCATAGAAAAAATATACTTAGTAGTCCATTACTAAGTTGTAAAAAGCCATTTGTAAATACACAATGATCATTACAAAGATTGAAATAGTTTTCAAAACAAATTTCACACATATCAAATCATATTAACTCTCATACCAATAATTGTGCTAAGAGGAAATCTCTATTACATTCAAAAATTCCCCTAAAATTATACCTATAGTATTAGAGACATGAAACTTTCAATATTTTCTTATAACACTTCAATAGAATCCATTTCCTTCTTGCAACTAAACTTCTAATACAAACTAAGT